>CAUYQV010039673.1:0-16879 GCA_963574575.1 Galagoides demidoff | reverse complement strand
CGCGCCCCCCCCCGCCCCCCCCGCCCCCCCCCCCGCCCCCCCCCCCCCCCCCCCCCCCCCCCCCCCCCTGGTGCAGGAAGTGGCCACCTGGTGGAGGGCAAGGGTTTTGTGTTCTCATTCCACTACTTGCTTTCTGAGCCTCAGATTCCCTGTCTGTGAACAAAGGGAATGGTGACAAAATTCCCTTCAAAGGGCTCTGGGAGGATAAATTTAGATATTTAAATTTGGCTCAGGCTTAGTGCTTAGGAAATGTTTGTTGAGTGAATAAATGAAATACACTTGATAATTTTTAAAAACTTTTATTGAGGACTTACTAGGTATTTAAACCCTTTCCCATGTATGAGCTTATTGAAACCTCACAGCAACACCATGAGGGGTACTCTTATTATCTCCTTTTAAATATCAGGAAACTGGCCAGACTTGGTGGCTCATGCCTATAATCCTACCACACTGGGAGGTTGAGGCGGGTGGATCTCCTGAGCTCAGGAGAAACCAGCTTGAGCAAGAGTGAGATCCTGTCTCAACTGAAAATAGAAAACTAGTGGTGGGGCATGGTGGTGGGCACCTGTAGTCCCAGCCATTCAGGAGACTGAAGCAAGAGGATCACTTGAGCCCAAGAGTTTGAGGTTGCTATGAGCTGTGATGATACCATGGCACTTTAGCAGGGACGACAGAATGAGATTCTGCCTCAAAATAATAAAAAAGGCCCTCCCCAACCTTAGAGGCATAAAACAGCCATCATTTTATTATGCTTGTGAGTTTTGAGGATCAGGAGTTCAAACAGCACAAGGTGGATGGCTCATCTCTGCTGGGACCCTAGCTGGAAGGACTCTGCAGCTGGGGGCAGCAACAGTTGGGCCTGGAGGACACACTTCTGAGTGGCTTGTTTAGGGGCAGGTCTGGCTGGACAATCTATTCCACCTCCTGGATGGCAGGTCAAATGGAAAGACCTGGCTAGGAGGTGAAGCTGGGTGTTGAGGGGGTTAGAGTGGAGGAGTTGGAAGACTACAGGGCTGAGTCATCATGTTCCAGGGTCTGGTAGCTTAAGAGACTAAGAAATTCAAAGATTGGCATGCCCAAGAACAGCTTCTCCCCCATTCCTTTACACATGCTGTTTGCTCTACCTAGGACCCCCTCCACCCCATCTAGGAAATGTTCTCAGTTTGGCAATCTGGTCCTGGAGGAAGAGCTCCCTGGCCTCCAGAGGTGGCTTTAGACAGGATTTGCTGTCCCTCCTCCCAGATCCTGCCCTCTGTGGAAGCTCTTATCACACCAGCTGAATTGAATTATCTGCGTACTGAAGGCGTGAGGGACAAAGCCAAGGTCTTTGTCACTAGTAGCAGCACAGCACTAGATGATAGTAGGCACTTTTTATACATTTAGTGAATGAATGGATGGACGAGACTAATGGATTACGAGTGACTTCCATTTGGGCCTCAATTTCCTCTTCTGTAAGGTTGTAGGGTTGCTGTGGAGGTGGCAGGATGGGAGAATGTGGGGTTCATAGGAAGAATTGTAGTTATGATTTATACGGAGGAGAGAAGAGCAAAGGAAATGGGACACTGTACCTGAAGTGCTGAGCAGTGTCTGGCTCATAGTAGATGCCCCAAAAATACGTGATGTCTTCATCTTCCTCCTCCTCACTGCTGTTTTTATTACAAGAACGCGCATTAGAAGTTAGAAGGACGACATAGGATGGGAAATGTAGTAATCCACAAGTCACCTGGGGCAAGAAGTCAAGTTACGGTGACTCGTGTGGGATGTTGGGCTCAGATTCTCTCCCGAGTCAGATTTTGCCTCAGCGCAAGGGAGGGCCTGGGCCAGGGACCTCCGGCCTGACGCTCTGCACTGCTGCAAGCGCCATTGAAACCACTATTGCAACGGCCGTCCTTTGACCTGAGGCGGGAGACAATCTCTCCCCTGCCTCCAAAGCCCTCCACCCTCGGCCAGGCCGGCTAGGAGAGAAGAGCGTTGTGTCCTCCCTATTTCAGAAATGCACTAAATTACAGTCCCAGCTGCTTCCCTGTTTTCGGTTGAGTGGCTCCCTCTAGTGGCATAATGTGGGATGACATACAAGGCAAGGGTAAAGTGTAGGTGGGATGGGGTCAGAATGGGAGGGAGTGTGGTGTGGCTCACCTGGAATGGGGGAGCCGGAGAGATCAAGCAGAAATCTCCAGTTCAGGCCAAGCTATTGTTCCCTCCTACTGACAGCATCGGGAGGGCCCAGAGCAGCTGAATATCCCTCAGGGGTTTGTCCAAACTGCCCCTTCTTGGCTGTGCCCGCCTCGCCAGTAGCTGAGTTCTCTGTGAGCTTCAAGATTCCTCTGTAATAGGCTGAGCATGGTAGCTCATGTAGACTGTAATCCTAGCACTCTGCGGGGCTGAGGCAGGTGGATTGCTTGACCTCAGGATTTTGAGACCAGCCTGAGCAAGAGTGAGACCCCATCTCTAAGAACAGCCTAGTGCTGTGGTGGGCACCTGTAGTCCCAAGCTACTTAGGAGGCTGAGGCAAGAGGATTGCTTGAGCCCAAGAGTTTGAGGTTGCTGTGAGCTATGACACTGTGGCACTCTCTACTTAGAACGACTGAGTGAGACTGTCTCAAAAAAAAAAAAAAAAAAGATTCGCCTGTGAGAAGGCAGGCATTAGATGGTGACCACCCAACAACACAGAACAGAGGGTCTGCATTGCACCTCAGTCCTCCAGAGAATGTGGCAGAGCTTGCGATTAGGAGCTGGGAGCAGAATGTTGGAGATCCAAAGGTTACAAGAGGGGCTTGGGCCTCCAGGAACCTTTATCTTCAAATTTGGAAGCATTCACAAACCAGAGGACCAGGCCCGCTGTGGGGAAAGAACCTGACCAGGGAATTGAAGGATTGGGAACTTCCATACTTATCTTGATCTTTTAGAGCTGCGGAATTTAGAACCTTCCGCATCCTATAATTTAAATCTTTTTTTTTTTTTCTTTTGAGACAGAGCCTCAAGCTATCCCCCTGGGTAGAGTGTCGTGGCATCACAGCTCATAGCAACCTCCAACTCCTGGGCTCAAGCGAGTCTCCTGCCTCAGCCTCCCAAGTAGCTGGGCCCACAGGCGCCCACCACAACGCCCGGCCATTTTTTTTGGTTGCAGCTGTCATTGTTGTTTGGTGGGCTGGGCTGGATTCGAACCTGCCACCTTAGGTGTATGTGGCTGGCACCTTAGCGAGTTGAGCCACAGGTGCCGAGCCTATAATTTAAATCTTAACAGAAAACTCTATATAGAATATATATATGTGTGTGTGTGTGTACACACACATGAACTAAACTCTATAGAACCAGATCACTGCACTTCAAACCTTAACCCCAAGCATTCTAGCAGGAAGTTATCTGAGTCCCATTCTCCCCCTCGTCCCTCAGCTTATCCTGCAATGAATAACTTTGTTCACAATTGGCTGGGGCCCTGAAATCTAAAGTTTTAAGAAGCTTCCCAACAGATGCCCTTCAGCCTCCCAGATTTGGGCAATAGGTTTAATCCAGCCATGCTTCCTCTTCATCTATGAAATGGGTAAACTGAGGCCCAGAAAGGAGGAATGAGTTGGCCTGGACCCAATGGAAAGTTAGTGACAGCCTGGAACTCAATCCTCATCTTCTCAATGCATCAGGAGCCCAAGGCATTTAGATGGTTTCATGGGATTGTCAGCATCCTAGATGCCCCTGGTCACTGAGACATGGCATATAGAGCACAGATGGGTTCCTAGAGCCACTGAGAGGTGCTGGGGGGGCATGGTGTTGCCCTCTTTTTTCTTTGAGACAGAATCACTCTGTTCCCCTGGGTAGAGTTCCATGTTATCATCATAGCCCAGAGCAACTTCAAACTCCTGGACTTAATCCTACTGCCTCAGCCTCCTCAGTAGTTGGGGCTAGAGGCGCTCACTACTATGCCTGGCTAATTTTTTCTAGAGATGGGGTCTTGCTCTTGCTCAGGCAGGTCTTAACTCCTGAGCTCAAACGATCCTCCTGTCTCGGCCTCCCAGAGTGGTAGGATTACAGGCCTGAGCCCTGGCACCTGGCCAGGGTTGCCCACTTCTGCCTCTAGCTGAGCCACTTCTTTGAGAAGGACCTGGGGAGTCTTGGGGGGGTCTCTCCTCTTTTCTCAGTGACCCCCACCCCGGCTGAAAATCTACCCTGTCCCCAGTGCTCCCTTAACCCCTCTCAGCCTTGAGCATTCCAGTGAAAACCACACCGCATATTTCAGATTCTGTTACTCCAAACTCATCAACATCACGGTTTGGTAACCCAAGAGGCATTTACAAATTTTTTTCTTTTCTCTTTATTTAAAAAAAAAGTTGGATTCTTGAAACAACAGAGCATTTCAGAGGCACAAACTTGCAGAGTGGAAGCTGGTGGCCTGGCCACAGTTGGAGTGGCTCTAGCTGTCCTCAGGGAGTTGGGAGGGAGGACGTGAGAGCGAGGGTGGGCCTTGGGGGCCAGGCCTCCCAGTGGCCAGCAGAAGCAGTGCCGGGGATCCCCATCTGTTAAGTGAGGGCAGGTGTGAGGGTGGGATTGGGTATGTGACATTTGATCACCTAGAGCTTCTCCCCTAGCCTCCTAACCACCTTCCCTCCCAGACTACCCTGTGGCCCCTTGGGGCTCAGGTACTCGCTTCTGGTGCCCACTGCTGCTCCTGGCCAATGAGTCTCATGAGTTTAGGCCAGCAGGGAGTGGCATGTACAAATCCGGAGCGCCCCATCCTGGGGGTTCTGGAGAACAAAGGAGGAAGGGGGAATTATGATGGCAGTGAGAACAAGCTTGCTTCTAAGCTCAGTCCAACCTGGAGGGTCCTCCCAGTGTTCTTCCTGCCTGGGGGAAGGGGATATCACAGTGCCATACAAATGCTCAGGGTGTCAGTGGTGGGTGCGGGTGAGTGGGGTGCTCATCCCAACAATCTCCTTCATCCTCTCCCGAGGAGGCCCCCAGAGTCTCTCAGCAGTGGATGTGCTGAGCGGGCAACCAGCAGGCAGAGGCAGAAAGTGAGGGCTCCCTATGTGACCACAGGCAAGTCCCTTCCTTCTCAGGCCTCAGTTTCTCCATAGGGACAATAGGCAGGAGGTGCTGGGGTGGGGAACAGAGTGGCTGGACAATCTCAGTACTCCTTTCAGCTTCGATGTCCTCTTCTGGGCTAGGCTGGTGGTTTCCTCAGGGGTGACAGCCCCACCTAACCCTTGGGGTCCCCAAAGTCCTAGAGAATCCGTCAGCTTGGGGTGAAACCATGAGAGGCAGGCTGGTGGGGAATGTGGATGGGGGTGCAACAGGCAGTTTCCAGGGGCTGGAGCCACAGGCACAGGGCTGACAGTCCAGCCAGAGGACCTGTCATGGCTCCTCTATGGCCAACTGGGGAGAGCTGTCCCAGCCAGGCCTTGGGGGGCCTTGGAACATCTTCCAGTGGGCTCTTAGTGGAGCTGGTGGCTGGGGGCTGTGGAAATGGCCTCCAGGGATTGGCCAGAGGCTGAGGCGCTTGCAGCCTGGGTTCTGGGGTCCCCTCTGGAACAGAGAAGCACAGCGCTCAAGAATCAAAGAGCTCTGCTGTGCTGTGGCCTCACCCCAGAACAGGCTCAGGAAAAGGCCCAGAAAAAAGATGTTTGCTTTCTTTAAGGAGTAGACAGAGAGAGCTGCAGGGAGGGCCTGGGCTCGTGGTCTCTCTCTTAGTGAGTGTGGGGGTGTCGGTGGGGGACATGAGGGACAGAAAGAAGGGAAAGAGAGACAGATAAAAGGAAAGATAAAAAAAGAAGAGGATGGAAGGGAGAGAGGAAGGAAAGAGAGCAAAGTAGAGATGGAAGGAATAAAGGAAATAAAGCAGAAGGAAGAAAAGGTAGAGGAACAGAAAAAAGAGGGAGGAAGAGAGAGGATACACAGAGGAAGAGGCAGGGGAAGAAGGAGCAGGGCAGGCAGCAGTCAGGGCTGGTGGCTGGCCGGGCGCGGCCGGGCCTGGGGCCTGCGGTCCAGCTTCCTGTCCTTGCGCGGGCGCCGGTCCTTCCGGCCCTTCTTCTGGCTGGGGCTTCTCTCTGCAGTGAGAGCACAGGGCCCGTGTCTGAGGCTGCAGGGCCAGCAAAGTCCCGGCAGGCTCCCCAGTTCTGCAAGACAAGGGTGCCCCACTCACCCCCTCACAAGGGGCCCAGGACATCGGGGTGTGGACCTTACAACCCCTCCTTTGTGGAGTTTGCAGGCTGGGTTACCCCAAACTGAATGCCTCTTGCTCCTAGTTCTTTAGGGGGAGAAGGGCACTAACTTGCTATGGGCCCCCTGTACTGGGCATCTGCCCTGGCCAGGCCTGAAGGTCCATATGGGAACCCAGGTCAGGACTTAAGTGGCCTCATGGGGGGGAGGGGGTGACCCTCCCAGGTGTATTCACTTTGCGGTTTACCAGGCTCTTTGCTAGAGATTCAGCGCTTTTTACTGGGGTCTCTACACCAACTTCTCCACTCACCTCCCTGCCAAAGGCTCTGCCCTTCAACTAACACAACAGCAAGAGTGATGGTAACTGAGCTTTTAGCTACTGCTGGTCACAGCACAAGTGCTAAACTCATAACTGCAGAGAGGGGCAGGGACAGCCCTGTTGCCCATCTGACAGGAATGGAGGGGTCCCCCCCACTCAGTACCCACTGTGGGCTAGGATGCAAACCCAGGGCCTAACACAGAATCTTGACCCCTGACCCCCATGGAGCTAGGGTCTAACACAAACATCTGGTTAGCCCCATTGCCCAGATGAGGAGTCTGAGGCCCAGCCAGGGGATGACCTGCTCAGTGTCACAACCTACACTGGCGTTTCTAGAGTCCAGCCCAGATGGCTGGGAGGAGTGGATGGAACCCCAGCACGCTCTTTCTAAGAGCAAAGAGGTCTGGTCATCTCTATGCTCAAACTTCTCCAATGGCTCCAGCTCACGTGGCAAAAGGAGCAAGTCCTCGCCTTGGCCTGCCTGTCCTGTGCTTCTGCCTGTCCTCTCAGCAGCCTGCCTCCTCCTCGCTCACTCTGTTCCAGCCACTGGCCTCAGCCCTGAACCTCCACACCTTGCACTGAGCGCGCCGGCCACCTGGAATGTTCTTCCTAGCAGTTGTTTGTCATTATTATTATTGATGTGAAAAAGAGAGGTGTGGTTAGGAGCCAGGCCAGCCCCAGATTTCTGCTTTATGGAGTGTCTCCCCACCCAGGCCATTTGCACACAATTTGACCCCCATGGAGTCTTCCAAAGGGAGCTGTGTGCCCAGCTGAACAGATGCAACTCAGGGTTCAGTTAGAAACCTCAGAGCCAGTGGCAAGGGGCAGCAGTTTCCTTTCTCAAGTGTCAACTATAGGAGTCAGCACTGCAGCACTAGCCCTGGCTCCTCCCTCTGCAGGGCAGGGGCAGAGTCAGCCTCTCAGACCGGGCCTGCTAACTTCTGGGGCTCCCCCCATGCCTACTCTGAAGCCAGCTCCCACTCTAAGCTCTGAGGCTGACTGTGTGTGCAGCCCTCAGGTGGGGATGGGGTGTAGGTGCTGCCTGATTGGCTCTTGCCAGCTCTGAAGGTGGGGGTGTGGGGGTGCATGTCTTTATATCATGTCCCAGTGAATGCCTGGTCGCTGCCCATGCACCCCTCCAGTCACCCACCCATCCCTCCACCCACCTGGCCATCCATCCCTCCACTCACCTACCTAGGCACCCAGCCAGCTACCCTCCCACGCTCCCATCCATCCACTCATCCAACAGATGTTACCCGGATGCCTGCCCATTTCAGGCCTGCTCGAGGCTCCAGAGAGACAGCCATGAACAAGGCAGAGTAAAGGAAACAGACCCTAGACCAGCAAACGCAAGCAAGAGTAAGGCCGCTTCAGAAAAGAAGTAAGTGCTGTGACGTGACACGGTGGAAAATGATGCAAGAGGGGGCACTTCTGGAAAGCCGCTCCGAGGAGGAGATATTTGAGCTGAGCCCCAGCTGATGCAAGGAGCCTCTGTGGGGTTGTTGGGAGAATTGGAGTCATATTTATAAAGCACTTAGCACAGCGCCAGCACATGATAAGTGCTTTATCAATGGTTGCTACTGTTATTATAATTATTACATTATTATTATCATGATTATTATTGATTATCATTATAATTAATAATAATAATTAGTATTATTTTCTTGGTCTTTCAACAGCCAGTCAACTACCAGCTCTCTCAGATACCGTGAACGGTGTAGCCACAGCAATGAAGGCTGTAGAAACTGTCTGCCTGCCTGTGTAGGTGCTTCCCTGGGGCTGGGGTCTCTTAGTTTCTCTGGTCCCATCTCAATTTCATTCTCTGTCCCCAACTGCCCACTATGGCTCCTAAAGGCCCCCATCTCTGCTCTCTGCACTCCCTACCCAGATACTATATATTCTGAAACTAAAGGAGTCTCTGGGTTCAAACCCTGGCTCCGCCACATCCCAGCAGTGCATTCCAGGTGGCTGGGCTGCAGGCCCCTGATCCTTCCGCATGACTTTAGATTCCTCTTTGCACATCCAGCTATGTTTGAACACCAATCCACATCTCCCTGACCCTTGGCCGAGTGACTCAACCTTTCTGAGCCTCAGTCTCCTTATCTGTAAAATGAAGTTAATAATAATAATACCTTCCTCATAGTGAGATCGTGCAGATTAAATGAGTTGATGACTGTAGGAACTTAGCACAGTGCCTGGCATATAGCACCTGCACGGTTAGCACTGCTGGTTCCACCATTCACATCTTCCCAGCCATGCTCTGTAGCCTTTCTTCTATTTAAATCAGTGGTTCTCAACAGCTCCCAGGGGCATGGGAAATCTGTGTCTTAGGGGCTGCAGTGACATGTAGTGAACAGGGACGGGGTGCTGCCTGACAGGTGAAAGGGTTAAGAACACTTGACAGCTCTATCCTCCTAAAGCATCTGGGACTGATCCCAGCAACAAAGATCCTCCTTTGAAAGGAAACTGGGAGAGTGATGGGTCCACAATGATATGGTCAGTGATGGCCTTTCGGGCAGCCTACATTAGAACACAGGGGCAGTATCTTGATGCCACTCAAGTCATCTGTGGGCCTGCCATCTGCAGCCCCACATGCTTGTCCTGGTGCTCACCTCCATGGCAGCGCCTCTGGATGGGACATTTCCTTGACTCAGACAGCACCTGGCAGGTGGCTGCCTCTTCCCGCCCTGTCTGGCTGGCCTCTCGGACCCGGGTCTCCATTCCCCAGGCTGAACCACACGTCTTCCCGTTGTGTGTGCAGGGGCTCCAGCTGCCCCAGGGGCTCAGTTCACACTCCTCTGTGGGGTGAAGGGAGAGACAAACAGACAGATAGACGGAGTCAGTTGGCATTGAAGGTCCTTCAGATCCAAGGGCAAGGCCTGCGGGGGTCAGGTCCATCTCCACCTGCAGCGGACTCAATCTATAGCTAATCAGAGGGGAGACATTTACAAAGCTACTTCTAAGAGCCTGGGGTAAAAGCCTTACTAAAGCATAGACTGCTGTGGGCCAGAAGCCAGAGCGACCGACTGTCTGGCTTTAAAGGGGAAGGCTTCCTGGGGGAGGTGGCACGTGACATAAAGGGAGAGAAAGCAGCTCTCAGGTAGAGAAGGAAGCAGATTCTTTACACAGGTGCAGAGCCTTGAGAGCCCAGCCAACCAGGTCTGAGAGAAGGGGAAGCTTGAGTGGAGGTGAAGGTTCTGGAGGGAAGGACAGGGGAGGAGGCTGGACGGTTGTCTGGGAAATGCTCAGGACCAAAACACAGGTATTTATTTATTTTTGAGTCCAGGTCTCTCTCTGTTGCCTGGACTAGAGTGCAGTGGCATTGTCACAGCTCACTGTGACCTCAAATTCCTGGGCTTGAGCTATCCTCTTGCCTCAGCCTCCTGATTAGTTGAGACTACCAGCAGGCACTACCAGGCCAAGCAAATCTGTTTTTTGTAGAGATAGGATATTGCTATGGTGCTCATGCTGGTCTCAAACTCCTGGCCTCAGATGATCCTTTCACCTCAGTCTTCCAAAGTGCTAGGATTACAGGTGTGAGCCACTGTGCCTGGCCAGGACATGAGTTTGGAACTTGATCAAAACTGTGTGCTTTTGATTAACCTCAGAAAGCAGAAGCTACCCAGTGTCCAAAGGAAATCATGGACATAAAAGTTCTTATGGGGGGAATTAAAAATATATGTAAATAAAATAAATGCACATGTAAATTTACATATATAAAATGCATATGCAGACATGGTCTGACAATTAAGTTCGTGACCACATCCCAGGAAAAGTGCTACAGACCTCATTGCTGTAGCTCACCAGGGTCACCTTTGAGGTATTCCCCTTGGGAAGCTATGCACCGATGCAAGCACCTAATCCACCCCTCAAAGCAGTTTTGGAGCTCTTTTCCTGGAATGGCTGTCAGAGCTGTCATTGTATGACAATTTTGTTTGAGAACGTGCCACTGTGTACTTATGTTGGCAGCAATGAACAAACAACTTGGTAAGGTTTCACAGCCTGGGTATGTGAGTGTCTCACAGCTGTGTTCATGTTGATGTGGGGCCGTGTCTTGTTGAGTGGAGTTTGTTCTTGTTATCGTGCATTTTTGACAATGACAGCTCTGGTGGTCATTCCAGAAAAAGAGCTCCAAAATTACTCTCAAGGGTGGACTAGGCACTGGGCATCGGTGCACAGCTTCCCAAGGGAAGTACCTCAAAGGTGACCACAGTGGTATCAGCAATGAGGTATGTAGCACTTTTTCTGGGATGAGTTCTTGAACTTTATTGTCAGACCTTGAGTACATATATATTTCACATTGATTCTTTGAAGAGTCCCTGAGAAGTAGGCATAGAATAGGGGTAACTAGCAATATGCCCATTTTGCAGATCAGGATACTGAGGCTTAGAGCAGGTGAAGGGTTTGCTAAGGGAACACAGCCTGGGGTCCAGACCTTATAACTGTGAACTTGTCACTAGATGCATTCATTGACTAGTAAAGGCTCAGCACCTGCTCTGTTCCAGGAACCATTCTGCATGCTGAGGGGCAGTAGACAAAATAGACCTGGGCTTGCCTCCTGGAATTCACCTCCTAGAGACTAGGTTAGGAGGCAGGAGTGGTCAGTGCAGTGATAGGTGCAGCAGGATCCCAGAAAAGCCTGGGTCATGGAGGAGGAGACTCCTCAGCTGAGTCTGGAAGAGGGGGTGAGATGAGGAGAAGGGTTCATGGAGGGGGCAGGATGTACTCCAGGTGGATGGAGTAACCCCAGCAAAGTGCTCAGGGGAATTGAGCCTGTGAGAACCACCTAGAACTGGTTAAGCTGGAGCATGACCTCCAAGATGCTGGGGGTGAAGGGGCCTGCGAGGGGCACCAGACTGCCCGGGACTGGGCTGGCTCTGCCTAAGGGCAATGGGAGCTGCAAAGGGCCTTGGGCAGAAGAGAAACCTGAGCAGACTGTTGTTTTGAAATAGGACTGCTGGGTGGAGCACGGGCAGGAGGAGGGAGCCAGATCTGAAGTAGGAAGACTGGCAGGAGGCTGTACCCAGAATCCTAGTGACAGCCAGAGGGTGGCAAGAAGACTGTGGGGGGTGGGGAAAGATGGTTGGGGGTGTGGTGAGCTTGAGAGCATTGTGCTGTTTCATTTTTTACCCCCCAAAGTTCTATCTGCCACCCAACCTTTACGCATTTATTTTCACCCATCCCTTCTGTCACCCCACTGAAATGTCATATCCCTGAGAGCAGAGGCCTTGTCTGCCATGTTCCCAACACCTAGGGAAGTGCTGAGTCATAGTGGATACTCTAGTAAATATTTTTAAAGTGAATGCAGGAAGAGATTGGACTGGATGTAGGGTCAGGGAGAGAGAAGAGAGAACAATGATGCTTGCATCTTGGGCATGGCTACTCAGGGTTCATAGAGCTGGTTATTGATGGAGGAATCCCAGAGGATGCATCAGGCTGGGGATGGGAGTGGAGGTGGAAGGGAGGCACCCAGAGGGCAGGTGGGGATATAAGTCTGCTGCTCAGGACAAGATGTGGTGAGTCAGCTGTTACAATGACCATGAATGTGAGCCCAGAGAGGATGTGTAGGCAGAGATACACGGTTCAGGTGAGGATTCAGGGAACATCATTGTGTAAGAACAGCCCACGGAAGAGCATTCACAGACAAGGAGCTGTCAGGAGACAATCAGAGGGGTAATAATAATGACCTTGATATGTAGCCAGCATTTACTGAAGAGCTGCTGTATTGAGCTCTTCAAATTGTTTTAATTCATTCAATCCTCACAACAAGCCTTCCCCACAAGGTAGGTTCTGTGTTCTAGTCTAACTTTTTCTTTTACTCTTTAGAGAAATGGAGGGACAGAGATCTGATGTGACTTGCTTAAGATAACTATTAGGATTTGATTCCAGGTCTGTCTTATTCCAATATTAGTGCTCTTCTTTTAGTTCCCTGCTGCTTCCCTTGATAATAAAAATAATGATGCCAACCTTGCCATAACAATAGTGGTCATGCTGGTGCTAGTGTGTTGCAGTATTGCCACATGTAGGTGCCCAGAGTACCTGACATGGTGGTGTTGGGGCTCCCATCACCACATGGCATTTGATTGATTTCTTCCAGGTCTCCTGACACCTCTCATCAAGCCCTTGCTCCTGGGAGGGAGAGGGAGGGGCAGGACAAGGAGGTCCCCACTCACCCTGGCACTCCTGTGTGTTCTGGTGGGCCAAGGTGCCCAGCGGGCAGGTGGGCAGACACTTCCCCTTGTACAAGTAAAACCGCCTCTTGCACCGGATGCAGAAGTCCTGACTGAAGCAGCTCTCGCAAGTGGCCCCACATTCTGTAATAAAGGCAGGACACCTGGGTGAGGGCAGCTACCGCAGAGGGGGGCCCTCTGGGTCTGGGTGGGAGGGCCTCTAAGCAGCGCCATGCTCTGCAGCACTACGGTCAGGACTCAGTGTCTCCTTCGAGGCTCAGACTTGGTCAAGGTCAAACTGGGCTGCTGCAAATGAAGGAGTTGCTGTTCTCATTTGAGCTGAGGCTCAGAGAAAACAAGTGACTTTCTTGAAGTTACACAGCCAGTTTAGGCTGAGAGTGAGGCCTCCCTGCTTCTTTTTTACCAAGGATCAGAGACAGTAATGCCTTGTCCCAGGTCACAGTGAAAATTAAAGTTAGGAGTTTGGACTCCTTTTCCCATTTGAGCTAAGACCAGTGAGCGTACATGCCCAAGCCCACACAGCAAATTTGGGTATAAGTGAAACTTCTCTGTCCCATAAGGGCTGATTAAAGCTGAGAGGGGACCAACTGGCCTAAGGCTGCAGAGACAGCCTGGAATGAAGCTGGTATCTCGGAGCAGGCTCTGGCTGTGTTAGGGTGAGAGGGCAGGATCTGAGCCTGCAGTGTCCAGGAGCCCAGCGCTAGCCCAGCTCAAGGGAGGAGCCACATACTTTTGCACCTGTTGATCTCCTGGCCACGAATGCCAAAGTAGCCAGTGGGACAGTCGTGCAGGCACTTGCCGTACTGGCGGATACCTTCCCGGCGAATGAACAGGAAGAGCCTCTGCTGGCAGGTGGAGCAGCCGTTCTCCTCTGAGCAGGTGATACAGCCCGTGCAGTTGCCCCCCAGGCCAGTGCCCACTGCCAGCCAGACCAGGGCAGAAAGAAAGGAAGAGAGAGATGGTCAAACTACATGTGTGAGCAACTCCTACCATCTCATTGGTATATTAACCGGGTACATTGCTGCCCAAACAAAATTCTACATTTCCCAACTTCCCGTACAACTAGACAAAGTCATGGAACCAAAATCTGGACAATAAGATGTAAGGTAAAACAGTATATGCAATTTCTAGAAAGCCACCTTAGATGGCAGGGCCATACCTTTTTCATCCCCTCATTCTTTCTATTGGGTGGAATGTGAACATGATGGCTGGAGCATAAGCAGCCATTCTGGATCATGAGGTGGAACCTATATCCTGTGAGTGGTGGAGAAATAAGATAAAAAGAGCCTGGGTCCCTGAAAAAGGACGAAGTGTTGTACTAGGCCTAGGCTGTTTGTGTAGAGCAGTGGTTCTCAACCTTCCTAATGCCACAATGTATTTTCATTGTTAAAAAGGGGTTGCAACCCACAGGTTGAGAACCGCTGGTGTAGAGTGTTATGTGAGGAGCAATCAACATCTATTTTGCTTAAACTGCTGTATATTGGATTTTCCTGTTATAGGCCAATATAATCTTTACTAAAATAGTGTATATATATATATATATATTTTTTTTTTTTTTTTCTAGAGACAGAGTCTTACTTTGTTGCCCTCGGTAGAGTGCCGTGGCATCACAGCTCACAGCAACCTCCAGCTCTTGGGCTTAGGCGATTCTCTTGCTTCAGCCTCCCGAGTAGCTGGGACTACAGGCACCTGCCATAATGCCCGACTATTTTTTTGTTGCAGTTTGGCTGGGGCTGGATTCGAACCCACCACCCTCAGTATATGGGGTCAGTGCCCTACTCACTGAGCCACAGGCGCCACCCAGGAGTGTGTATTTTTGAGCATGTAGGGGGTGTGCATGCATAATGGCTGGGGCAAGACCTTCAACCTCCTGCTTGGTTTCTGAACATTACTCCCTCCATTCTTTACTGTCACCAGCATCGGGGCTCCCACCATCATCAGGGATAGCAAGTTGAAGGCTGAGGAAGAAGAGATGAAAAATACTCTAGAACCTTAAAGAGCCTCTCTAAGGCTCACAGCGAGTCTGTGTCACCCCATCACCTCAGGATCCCTGATTGACCACTCATGGGAATTAAGAACTGTCAGACTGGGTAAGCAGGTGGTGTTGTGGCTTTTTCCCTGTTCTCAAACCTCCAGGCCAAGTGCAGAGATGCAAGGGAACCCTTACAAAGAAAGGGTGCTCATAAGGACCAGCATCACATGTCCCAGTTGGACATAAACTTGCGTTTGCAGCCCTTCCCATATGTCCTTAATCAGAGAAAGGAGATTAGGATACAGAGGGCAGAGATAGTAGTAAAACAGCCTGTGTGTCCTTCATGGCAAGTATGAGGGGGTTGTCAGTGGCCAGGGCCACCATAGGAGGAGCCAGGCATAGTGGCATTGGGGCTGGCTCACACAAGAAGGCTGGTTGCTGGTGGGTGGCCCAGTAGGAAGAGGCAGCAGGGTAGACCTTTGGGGTAGGAGATGGAGGAGGGTGAGAAAGTGACCAGGTGTCATTAGGAACAGGAAAGGACAGGGCAGCTTCCTGGAGGCAGCAATTGGGGAAACATTAAACTGTTTCATGTTTATACCCCAGTAAGGTCAGACTGTTTAATGAACCAGTTACACACTTTGGCTCCCCCTGGGCCCCACAGCTACCCAACAGGGGACATTCTTGCCTTTCCAGCTCCTAGTCCCTCCCTGTTCCTACTGGTGCCCCAGCTCCTTTTTAGAGGAATTCCTGTTGTGTGAGGTCCTGGTGAAGGCCAAATCCTGATGCCTTCCCCTGGAACAGAAAGCAAAAAGGCCTGACCCTTCTTCATGTTGGCAGTGGGTAGGCCTTGACTGAAATGTGGCCGATCATCACTCCCTTGACTCCAAGGCCTGGAAGTGGGACACAAGAGATAGGGGACACATAGGAATGGGGTTCATGTGGTGACAGGGAAGACTCTCTGCTCAGCTCTGGCTGGGGCCTTTCTGCCTCCCCTCTCTCCATTCCTTCTTCCCTGCCTCCAGCTCTCAGATGAGAACTGTCCCTTCCCCAAACCTCATTTTCAGCTCCCTGGATTCTGTGACCCTGCACATTCTGCTGATAAACCCATTTCTGTTGCATACAACTAAGGATCCTGACTCCTTTGGGCAGGCTTATATGGAGTACATGATAACTAAGTCATATCTGGGGATCTTGCCCCCAGAGAAGGGTGACAATGCCCACAATGATCATGCCCTGGGAAGAGAAATTGCAACAGGAAAGGAGAATAAAGGTCTTTTGTGCTTTCAAAGCTATATACGTGGCAGGGACTCAAAGGAAAAAGAGAAAATGTGATGTTGTACAAGGAATTCCCAGGGCCAGAGAAAGAAGAATATCAATTGAGAATTTAGCAGAGTCTAGACTTCCCATCCACTTGGTAAAAGAAATTAAATTCTGATACTACCAAGGGCTAGCAAACATGGGAGAACACTTCCACTTCTGATAGAAGTATAAACTTTGAAGAAAAATATAGCATTATCTAGTAATTTGAGGATGTCAAACACGGCAACTTAGTTTCTGGTATAAACCCTAGAGCAGCAGTTCTCAAACTCTAGCCCACACCAGCAGCTACCAGAGAGCTTGTTACTATAGAGATTGCTGGGTTCCACCCTGGAGGGTCTGATTCATTAGGTCTGAGAATCTGCACTGTGAACAGGTTCCCAGGTGATGCTGATGTTGCTGGTCCAGAGACCATGCTTTGAGAACCTCTGGTCTACAGGAACTCTTGTATATGCACAAAAGGAAATGTACAATGAACTTGAGGCATCATTTAACAGCAAACAATTGCAAAGAGCTAACTCTTTGCCAAAAGAATAGATAATCATATACCACAGCCAAATCGCTGAGGCAGAGTTTACAGGTATCATTGTGGACACATTTCCAAAACAGTGCTGAGAGGGAACCAGTTATATAAAGTTCAGTAACCTGCAGAATAATACTTTGTAGCATTTATGACACATAAGAGTATATTAAAAGTAAAAGACAGGCTCGGCGACTGTGGCTCAGTCGGCTAAGGCGCCAGCCACGTACACCTAAGGTGGCGGGTTCGAATCCTCAGCCCGGGCCCGCCAAACAACAATGATGGCTGCAACCAAAAAGTGGCCGGGCGTTGTGGCGGGCGCCTGTGGTCCCAGCTACTTGGGAGGTGGAGGCAGGAGACTCGCTTGAGCCCAGGAGTTGGAGGTTGCTATGAGCTGTGATGCCATGGCA
>CAUYQV010039671.1:0-23190 GCA_963574575.1 Galagoides demidoff | reverse complement strand
TAAGGGCTATATAATAAAGTTTTTATTAGTTTTCTTTTTAATTCTCCTGAGAGAAGCAATGAAAGTATACTCATAAAGTAGAGTATTAAAAAAGGGTCAAGTAAGTATCCCTGAGCCCCTGGAGACAGAGTTAGCTAATTGAAATATTGTCACGGAATTTCTAGTCCAATGCTGACCCAACATACCAAACATACCTCTTCATGCTACTTTCTTTCTTAAAAATTTTTTTCTGTATATTAGTAGATGCAAACTTGCTTATTTCTGTGAGAATTTTAGGATCTGTGACTACAGAGTTATGAAAATATGAAAAAATGATGATAGTCAGGAGTGAACAGAGAGACTTAGTATCTTAACTGGGGCCCTAATGACTGCTCAGTTGGGCAGCCTTGATTTGGGGCTGATGTTTTCTTTAATATAGGAGAGAGAATCAGTAGGGCTTTACTGGAGTCTTTCTATTTTTATTTTTTTAGAGACAAATTCAGGTCTTACTCTGTCACTCAGGCTGGAGTGCCTTGGCACAATGACAGTTCATTGCAGCCTTGAACTCTTGGGCTCACACTATCCTCCTGCCTTAGTTTCTAGAGGAGCTGCAACTACAGGCCCAGGCACTTTTTTTTTTTTTTTTTTTTAACAACAGTGTCTCACAAAGTGGTCCAGGCTGGTCTCGAACTCCTGGGCTCAAGTAATCCTCTTGCCTTTGCCTCCCAAAGTTCTGGGATTACAGGTGGACAACACTGTGCCTGTCCCCTGACCTTTCTTTTTTTATTTTTGTTTTCTGTTTTTCTCCATGTGTCCAAGGTATGAACCAGGCATGGGCACAGGCTAAAAGCCAAGCAGGCATAAATAGGGGGTTGCTTTGACTCTGGCTGATATGAGATAGGACCACCAGCCAGATTACCAAGGACAAGGACATACCACTTATATTAGGGCCAGGACTGTTTTTCCCTAGCACTGGGACATTAGTTTTATTGCATACTCAGTCATAGGTGTCTATTAGTTTGAAAAGGGAGACATGAATGGTTAGTCCATTGGCACAGTTAGGCAGATAGTGTGCAGAGGGCAACAGGATGCATATATAGAACAACAAAAACAAAAAGGGCCTTGATAACCAAAAGGTTTAGAACCACTAACCAAGGGGAGAAAAACCCAAAGCTGCCTTGGTTCTCCACAGAGGAGGAGTTCCTGGCACCTTAGGGGCTGAGCCCATAGGTTTCAAGGCTAAAGGAGGTCTCCCTTTCACTCTCTGGGGTCTGAATACTGCCAGGAGAGGGTTTTCTTCTCCAGCCAGAGGGCCCCCCATGCCACAGGGTTCCACAAAGGCAGGGGCAGGCCTAGAGGAAGGGAATCATCCCCTAGGTGGGGATGGGAATCGAGGGGATTCCTTGCATCAGCAGCTGCCCAAAGCAGACTCGGGGGGAAGAGATGCTGCTAAATGTTCTGCTTCACTCCCATTTTGCCGCCTCTGCCTCGCCCTCCCGAGTGCCCTGAACGAGGAGTCTTTCTTTCAGTTTTGTGGCTGGAGCTCATCTTTCTTTTTCATCCTAGCCCTGTATAATCAAGTCCCACTTACTACTCAGCCACTGGCTCTTCCTGTATTTGTCAGGCTATGAGGAGCCAGTGCAGGTTTCGAGTAAGGAAATGAGGTAATTAAAATGGTATTAGATGTGAAACCTAAAATTCAAAGCTCCCTCTTTCCCCTTTCCTCAAACCTGGCCCCAACTCCCTAGGTCTTATCTCTGACTCCTCCCTCCCCAGCTCAGGCAGGCATATTACTCACCATTTCCCAAACATTCTTGGCTAGACCTCCTCTTGCCCTGCTCTAGCTATTTCCTTTGCCTAGAAGGCCCATGTTTTTTCAACATGAAGTTCACATGAGTTGTGTTCTCATTGGGCACAGACATATCTTAATCCAAACTCATTTGTACCATTGCTTTTGTGGTGTAGATCATGTTTCATTATCACATTATAGTTCTATGCTAGGTAGTAAACTCCTTACATGCTGACATTTCATAGTGTCTTATTTTAGCTCTATCTTCCAAACATCTAGGCATATGGCATGGAACAGAGTAGGTGCTTAGTAAATTTACCTTTGTTTTAACATCCCTCATGTTCTGAATGCTGGCCTTTGCTCAGAGTTGTTGGAATCCTCCAGCATACTGAGGTCTGGACATAGCTGACACACCAATGTGGACATCTGTCCCTGCCTAAGGTGGCTCAATATATATTACATGTGACGTACAATAAATCTTATAGATAATATATGATATATGATATTTGTATTATATACACACATTATATATGTTTTATACACATATACACATTGTTCCAGGCCAGGGAAAGTTCACACCCATAATGCTTTGAGTCATCACTAACACTTGAGCACCAGCTACATGCCAGATACCATTCTAGGCATACTAGGAATACAGCATTGGAGAGAACAGAAACACATTTCTGCATAGTACTTACATTCTAATGAGGACAGACAATATGTGATACTAAGGACAAATTTGAAATCAAGGTATGAGATAACTGGAAGGATGACAAAGGTCGATGAAATGAAAAATAAAGGCCAACAGAGAGAATAGAAACTGAATTTCCTTAAATATCAAAGAGTACTGCTGTTAGATTGCTATTTTTTTTCTCTTATAAGCGGATAAAATATAAATAAACTCCTTCCCCCCCCCCCCCCACTTTGCAGGCAAAGTAGACCAGTTCAGGGTCCTTGAGTGATTAGAAAAGTGAGCCAGATAGGTTAATCTACAGGGGACACACACACACACACACACACACACACACACACACACGGCATCCTTTTCCTGCCTGGTTGCAACACAAGCTCACAGAAAAGACTGGGGGCAGGGCAGGAAAAGAACACTTGATGGAGAAATTAATCTCATTCTCCAAATGGATTTAGATTTTTCTTATAATTAGAGAACTAATCTTGTAATAGATTAAACATAAAGCAGCTCATTAAACTTACTGAGGAGACAAAATTGAAGTATTTGCCTTTTTGTGCTCCTGGGAGGTTAAAGTTACTTCCACTTTAATTGTGGTTAATTTTCTGGTGTTAATTTGAATAACTAACGTGTTATTTATGCTTATATAATTTAATATACATTAGAGAACACGGAGTAAAATGTAATAAGGCTGTTGAAAGACAGACCCATCAAAGACGTCTAAAAAAGGAGGAAGAAACAAAATCTTTTTAACTATTATAGAATAATTTAATAGTAAGCTTGACTCTGAGCCTCCTAGCAACAAGGATACAAAGGGAAACATTGATTTACATAGTTTTCCTTAACAACTGTTGCAAATCCAATGTGAAAATAGATGAAGGTAGCTTTTCTAAGAAATGGGAGTACATTCATTTAGAGTTTATCCAAGTACGCATTCTTTAAAAAGTGTATGATGCAGAACTCAATTTAAATAGAAGAGTGTGCAATGGTTACTGTCAGTAACAGTTCTGCAGAAGGGTGAGTGTGGTTGCCAACTACTCTTTTGAGTGTTCCCTTTGTGCTTTCTATCCCTTGTGCAAAGAATTGTCCCTGCATTATCACATTAATTTGTAAAGTATGCAATCTTATATTTCAGAATAAACATTTGTTTCTCAATGAGGGTAAATAATACACTCAAATTAGTTGACCAGTAATAAGGCTTAAGTCAGAGTTTAAAACCCAGGTCTGCCTGACTCCAAAATCAGTGATCGTGCCACTGCACCCTGCATATAAAACCTTCTTGTTTCTTTAAATAGAACTTTAGGACCAACAGTTGTCCCAGGAATTGGGCTAGGATGAGAATGGACTGAGTTATTAGCTGCAAAGATAAGTTAGGCTATCGGAGCAGAGAAAGAAACAGTTACTCAGGTTCAGGACTTAAAAAGTTAGTCAAGTCCAACCAGTCTTTGCTAATAAAAAGGAACAATCACAAAAAGAATTCCAAGTGGAATAACTCAGAAATAATCCATAGTATCCTTGTATTTAATACTCCACCTTTCCCCATCGAAGAGAGTAAATGAACAGAAAAGATCAGGCTATAGGGATTACTTGAGTTCAAAACCAGCCTGGACAACATAGCAAATTCCCCATCTTTACAAAAAAATAAAAATAAAAATTCAGTCAGTCATAGTAGCCTGAACCTGTAGTTCCAGATGTCAAGGAGGCTGAGGTGGGAGGATTGCTTAAGGTCCAGCGTTTGAGGCTGCACTGAGCTATGATCATGCCACCTGCACAGATCAGGGACCACTATCAATCCTGGAGAGGTGAACAGAGAAGGAAGGTCTGTATACTTTACAACACTGTATCTCTAGTGGATGATGGGGAATGGCAGATAGAGGGAGGGATAGATTTGATTTTAAAGAACCTAAGAAATGAAAAAAGTAGAGCTTCTTTCTTTAAAAATCATCATAATTTTAAAATGTCATGATAATAACAACAGTTGTTATATATTGAGGGCCTTCTACATATTTTAATATGCTGGAGTCCACATATATCCTTAAATTTAACACTTTTATCTTGAGGGTGGTCTCTACCATCTTTGGGCTGCTATGGCATTTTGAAAGCTGTTGAAAATTACGCTGACTCATTGGGAGTGAGACGCTTGTCCTGGGTTCTGATATTTTAAAAAGTCACATTAAATGAAAATGTTTTGAGCCCCTTCTATGTATCAAATCTAGGAATATGGTTCACATAGACATGAATAAAATGACCCCCGTGGTCTTCTAGGAGCTTGGCTATAGTAAGGGACACAGATGTTAACAGATAAAACAAGGCAGTTAGGGACCTGCTGAGGATTACTCTTTGTCCTGTAATTAGGAATTACCTATTGTACAGAAATGTCCCTTGATAGAACTCTAGAACCACATTGCCTGTGCCAAAATTCTGCCTTTGCCAACTTACTAGCTGAGGTACCCTTGACTTCTCTGTGCCTCATTTTTTCACTTATACAATGGGAGTAATAATAGCAAATTATTTTGTAGGGTTGCTAAACTAATTAATACTGTCACATATTTGGAAGAATGCCTGAGGCATATAGTGATTGTTACTCTCAGTAAATGTTGGCTATTTTATTTTTTTAGACATGCATATTGGCAACCTAATTATCACCATTCTAGATAACGTTGTATTTTGTATACATGCTCCTGGGACATTATTAGGGAAGATTAATTGTCTCTGAGATGTCTATATAGTCAAGTGTATTGCTGGCATTGCTCTAGGCAAGGAAAAGTCTGCAACCATAATGCTTTGCAATCATTTCTGACGGAATCTACATTTTGATGAGGACAGGCAAAAAACACAATAAAAAACTGTATTTTGTAATATGATAGAAAGTGGTGATTCTGCCTGTAAGACCTAAAGTTTATCGGTAGGGAAAATGCATTTCAAACCTTAAGGAGAGCGGTTAGGGGAGAGCTGAGCAACACAGTGGTACTGCAGTCCTGTCTGAGGGAAGGGAGGGAGCAAGCCATGCAGATGCTTGGGACAAGAGGATTCCAGGCAGAGAGGACAGTGAGCACAAAGGCTCTGACACGGAAGCTGCTTGTCCAGGAACCTCCTGTCTAAGGCATATTGAGACCTTCACAGTGGGGCAAAGCCAGTGATTTAAGAAAAGCAGAAGACAAGGTTACAGACCTATGTTTATTATCCTTCTGGGCCGCTATATGGTCTTTGGCTTTTGCTCGAATTGAGATGGGGACCACTGCAAGATTTTGAGCAGAGAAGTGATATGAGCTGCTTGAATGTTTTAAAGGGATCACTCTGGTTGCTGCATTAAGAAGATCCTTCACAAGGGCAAACGACGAAATAAGGCAAGGGCAATAAAAGTCAAAACATCATGGAATTAGACCTAGGTAGTAAGTACAGAAGCAGTAAGTAGATGAATTCCATACTTATTTTGAAAACAGAGCTCAAAGGATTTCCTGATGGATTGGATTTGAAATGGAGAGATAGAGAACATTTAGGATTATACTAAAGTTTTAGCCTTGATACAGGGAAGACTTCAATTGGGGAATGGTGGGTGGGGGGATTTCAGCATTTTAGTGTTGAAAATGTGTAAAAAACTTGGCCGGCATGCCAAGTGGGCAGTTGCTAGGGAGCGTGGAGTTCAGGAGAGAGGGTGAGGCTGGAGGTAAGATTTGGGAGTCGTCAACGCATACATGGTATTTAATGCCATGAGACAGGATGAGATCACCAAGGCAGCAAGTGTAGATAGAGAAGACAGAAGGACTGGAGTGGGAACTCTGGCCACTCCAATGTTCAGAGGCTGGGAAGAAAGAAGGAAACAGCAAAGGAGACTTAAAAGGAGCAACCGGAGGCGTAAGAGGAAAACCATGAAGATGTTGTGTTATGGAAGTCAAATTGAAGTGTTTCTAGGAGAAGGCAACCAACTGATAATAGCTGCTGATAATTCAGGTAAGCTGAGAAACAATCTTTCAATTTCATGGTTTGATCTCAGTAAGAACAGTTCTAGGGGCAGGGGAGAAACCAAGCCTGGTGGGAGTAAATGGGAAGAGAGGATAGATGGCTTTTCTTAACAACTCTGTAAAGGAGTTTTACTGAGCTGGGCAGATAAAAGGGCAAGTGGCTGGAGGGGGAAGAAGAGTCAAGAGAGTGTTTTGCTTTTTAAGATGAGAGAAATAACATGATTTTATGTTGATGAGGATGGCCCAATAAGAGGGAGAAATTGATGATATGGGGGGAGAAAAGAGAGTTACTGGAGCACTTAACTGTTGGATTGATCAGTGTATGTTTCTCTGGGTCAAAAACCCAAGACAGAAGATAACTATTTCTATAAAACCCAAAGTGTTCTGTAGGTGAGGCTCTCTCTCCCTGAAATTAGAAGTCAGCACACCTGTAATCCCAGCAGTTGGAGGGGCTGAGGCAGGGGGATTGCTTGAGGTTGGGAGTTTGAGAGGGACCTGACCAAGAGCAAGACTCCTACAAAAAATAGAAAAACTAGCCAGGTATGATGACAGGCACCTGTAGTTCCCGCTACTTGGGAGGCTGAGGCAGGAGGATCACTTGATCCCAGGAGTTTGAGATTGCAGTGAATGAGCTGTCATGATGCCACTGCATTCTAGTCTGGGTGATAACAGAGAGACCCTGTCTCCAAAAAATAAAAATGAAAAATTAAAAATAATTTTAAGACGTTAGACTTTTACTTGCCCAAATGAAAAGTGTGTTAAATAAGCTATTTGTTAAGTGACTACTAAGTTCTATTCATGCACGGTGCCAGCTACCTTGCATATTATCATCCAGAAGTTTATTAACTGCCCTGCAGCACTGGTACGCTTACAAACACACCACAGAAGAAAAAACTGTTGCTGGGAGCTAAAACAATGTGCTTAAAGCATCAGTAAGTCCTTGCTGTTGTGAGATCCTCGATGGCCAACATCCTTCATCGGTGTAACCCCTCTGCCTCGCCCAGACCTTGGCAGAAGTTCGCGTTCCTGCGTGCCGAGATGAACTTCGGGCCACACTAGGTCATTTCTTTGCCTTCCAAGGAGGCATCGGCCAGAGGACGTTCACAACCTCACATCAGCATTGTTTTCTCTGGTTACAGCTGCTCAGAAAAATCAGTTGGAAAATATAAAACTTTTCGAGAGAGGGCTGTAGGAAATTCAAATAAATGAGTTTAAAACCGTCCTGACCCCAGCCCTTTGCTGAGGGCGTTCTCCAACGATTAGATTATGCAAACTCGTTCTGTGACGCATCAGGTAAACTTGCCCCGGGGCGATCTGTCAGAAGGAGGTGCGATCACTTGGAGTTTCCACTAGAAACTTTGTTGTCCGGAGAGGAAATCATCACCCGAGGACGTTTATCCTCCCGCCCTTCTTCCAGCTCATAAAAAAAAGCCTGCCACAAAAGTCTCTACGGCTTTGAGAAGCTGGTGTCCGGTGATGGTGCGAATAGCCAGGCCCCTGTTGCAACAATAAAATCCCCAACAGCAAATTGCCGGGGAGTCTGGTGGGTCACTAACTTCATCGCTTCAACTCCCTCTGCCTGCTGCGGTGGTTACGAAGGGGATCGGGGGTGCAGGACCGAGCCGCGCGGAGCCCACCACCGTGGCTCGAGGGGGACCGCACGGTGTGGCGTGGAGAACCGAGGGCGCCTTTCCTTTCTCGCCGCCAGGACGGGGTAGCACCGAGCTCCAGGTGAGGACCAGGCGGCGATCGGCCAGGAGGAGGGGGCGGTGCTGGCCCCGACCGCCCGCAGAGCTCCCGGGGGGCGCAGCGTCCCCCGCCGCAGAGTTGGTCGCCGCCAGTTGCGCAGCGGAGGGTTGGGGGCGGAGAGGAGGCGGTGGCGGCCCCGGCAGAGGAGGGGCGCGCTGACTGCGCTCCGGAGTCCGGAGTGGCGGGCGGGCTCTGGGTTGCGGCTGCTGCAGCGGCGGGGCGGGGGCCCGGGCTGGAGGGAGGGAGGGAGGGAGAAAGCGCGGGCGGGGGCCAGGGCCAGGCAGAGACCGTCCGGGCCGGCGGGGAGCGGAGACTCGGAGGAAAGATGAGACGGTGAGTGGGCGCCGGGGCGCAGTTTCTTTGCTTCTCTCGTACGCTATAAGGACAAAGCCTGGGCTGGGGTCGGTGGTGCCCAGGCTGCGCAACATTAGGGGGCCCCGAGTTCCGTTGTGCATGAGTGTGTGGGGCTGGTTGGATCTCCAATTGAGGAGGTCCTGGACAGGGCGTGTTCGAACAAGGGCGATGCTTGTAGGCAGATTGTAGGAAACAGAAAGGATTTGGGGAAACTTGGGGGGCAACTTTTACCGACAACTCTGGAATGTTCGTGGAGAGAGGGATCGACATCCTCAGGATAGATCCTTGGGAAAGATGAAGTTGGGGCGTGCGATTCAGGGGAGATCCTCTTTGCCCCCAATATCTGGCTAACTGCGCTTCTAGTTCCACTTTGTTTCAAGAGCGACGCTCTGGAGTTCGAATTCCTCAGTGCCTCTGATTCCTGTTTGGCCTTGGACCCAGTAGAAGTTTCTAATGTGGCTGTCTCCCCACTACAGATAGTAGCTAGAAATCTTGGGGCGCATTTTGACCCTTTGTTTCTCCGGCGCCCTGCACGAAAGAGACGCAGCTCAAACGCTGCACTTTATAGCTCAGCCCTAGCAGTCATCACTCATTAAAGCGCCGAAGACCCGGCTAACTCCCGCCACCACCAGGAAATTAAAAGGCTGACAGGCTGTCCCTCCCAGGCTTGGGGTTTCCTGTTTGAAAGAGCTTGGCAAGTGGAACCTGCTTCCCGTAGTTCCTCATTCACCTTTCTTGTGTAGATGAGTGGGGCGCACCCGCAGCCTATTATGTTGGTAGACTAGCCCGGGGCTGGCCCTGCCCTCTTCCTAGAAGTCTCCTGCAATTCTGGAGTAGCTCTCTCGAGTTCTAGAATGCACAGCTAGTCACAGGCGCAGCCGGAGTTGAGGCATACAAATATGGAGTCCTTTTAGTATAAACATTTGTCAGCCACAGTTCCCTTCCTTATATGAATGTGTAAGTTACAGGTGTAGATTTTCAAGTATTGGATGTGTACTTTGAGCTTTCTAATTTGGTTTAACTCAGGGGTTTGAGCTATTCTCTGGGATTCTAAGATTTTCGTTTAACTGGGAGAGAGCTAAATGAGGTTCACAATTTCAGAAGATAAATTTTTGCCCTGCAAGCGCTTGAATTCTTGGTTCCTGGTAGGATAGCAACGGGGTAGTCGGATTCGGGATAAATAAAACTTTATAGTTGCTCACTATTTTAACAGAATGGTATATGCCTTGTGCCATTGCCCTTCAATGTGTAAATATTTGTTTGAATAAAGAGCTAAGGTTCTTTGAAAAGTAACAGTTGTGTGTATTCATGATTCCCTTTTCATATCCTTGACTTAGTTAAAAGAGGGTTCTTTTTTTACCTTATACATTTAATGTGGAAATTCAAACATTTTATATACTTAAGAAACTCTGTAAAGTCTCCAACCCTTTTATAACTGGCTATTCCTCTAATAGCAAGGACGAGTTGACTTTGTGCTCTTAGTTGACTAGTGTAGCCTTCACCTCCTGAGACCCAGAGGTTTGCAAATCCCAGCTTCTCTCACAAATGGAAAAATGAGATGTTTGGTTAAGAGCAGTCATCATTTCAGGCAATTTGCAGACCTCAGTCTGTTTCATGCAGCTGGCAGCTGCTGTTCTTTTTGGTGCTGTGATTTTCTGGGGATTGGGGGGATGTATCCTGGATCCCTGTTTGAAGTGGGGGAGGAACACATGCTTGGGAAATTGAGCTAAGAGTTGCTTATTCCTATCTTAAAGAACCCTGACCAAAGCCAGAACTCTAGTAATCTTTCCAGAAACATTTTATTTACTGTTGGTGTGTGTGTGTCCAGAACTCTAGTAATCTTTCCAGAAACATTTTATTTACTGTTGGTGTGTGTGTGTCCAGAACTCTAGTAATCTTTCCAGAAACATCTTACTTACTGTTGTGGGGTGTGTGTGTGTGTGTGTGTGTGTGTGTGTGTGTGTGAGAGAGAGAGAGAGAGAGAGAGAGAATGAAAAAAGCCAAAGGGAAACCAACCTCTCCTTTTTGGTATTTTCTTCAAAGCTCTATTTTGAGGTCTGTAAACAAGGGTTGGTAATAGAATATAATGCAGAAGTAACTATGAAAATGTGATTTCTTTTAAATACTTTTTATTAAAGAGAAGTTGAGATTATGGCTTTACATGTTAAGGACGACTTGGAAAAACAGTGGCTTTGTATCTGTCTTCCAGCTGGAATACCTGTGCTTTGTAAATATGTTCAGTCTCGGTGAAATTTAATTGATAATAGTGAAAATGTCACCTATTTGACACAAAAACATCTAAGTGTGGGGCTTTATTTTAAAGCCGTGATATGCATTAAATGAGCAATTATTATCAGTAGGAGGAAGGACATCCTCTGCTAGGGGTATTGACTTATGTTTTTTTGGTAGTCAAGACTGGGGCTTGGAAAGTACTGCTGGCATCCAGTGGGTAGAGTCTGCCTTCAGTGCTGTTAAACATTGCACAGGACCCACAAATAATGCCCATCTCCAAACCCTGCACTACAATATTACTTTGGGAGCACATGTTAACAAGATTGGGGATCATAATCTAAACTGGGTCCTCAAGAAGCTTTACTGTGTTCTAAGCTTTTTTTGTCTGCAGCAGATTCTTTTGCCCTCGGCATAAAGGGTCCTAATATACCACAGAGGCCAAGAAACTTGTGCTCATTGATAGTTGACTTAAAAACCACAGGATTTTGGAGCAAGGGAGCCTCAGATCACTAAATTTACCTTTTTCATTTTATAGATGTAAAAACTGAGATGCTCAGGGATTAGAGACTGGCGAGGTCTCAAGTGACGTGGGGGCAGACATAGTTGTAGGTACAACCCAGGGTTAATGAATTAGAAAACAGATATTCAGGCAAATGGGAATTTAAAAAATCCAGAAACAAAACACTAGACCTGACCCTTTGTGGGAGTTTAGAAACACCATTCCCTGTGAAAAAATAAATAAATGCTCTGATGGGGAGGGGTGGCATTAGCCACGGTAACTGTGGAGCACATGCCTGGGTGCCTTAGCACCAAGAGAGAGATAATTCCCTTGTGCAACCTGTGACACTCTACGCTCACACCATCCTTTCCATGGCAAAGTGGACAACAGATGGTTCTCCAGACATAGCAGATGCTGCTTTTGAATGCTGGTACAAAACAGAACATTTGAGGACCTCTGTCCCTCCCTGCTTCATCAGTTAAGAGAGTCGAGTCCATGAATGGGTAGGGTTGTCTCGAACAGTGAGGGAATGACAGAGGCTTCCAGAGTATGGAAGAAAAAAAGACATCTGGCACATAAAGAAATGAGCTTAGATTGTGAAAATTATGACAGAAATTTATAAGCTAATGAGTGTCTGAGATAAATTCAGTTGCATAGAGGGAGGATTAGGAATATGAAGACAATTAAGCTTGACTACTCTTTGAGCAGGTAAGACAAAATAATTCTGGGCTAAAAGGAACCTTAGAAATCCCCTTATCTGAATCCATTGGCCCCAACCCTTGCACTGAGGCAAGACAGTGGTAGGACCTGAAAGCTAAATCTCTTAAGTCCTGTCCCATTGCACTTTCTTGAACACTCCACACACTCCACCGTTCCATCTGTGTATCTAGTAGGGAAGAAAATGATAGTGATATAAAGCTATTGTTAATTTCCTAGGAGTTTTAAAAGCATGGTATTTTTGAATGGTTCTGTTTATCTTTTAGAAAGGAGTTATCTCAGTGAGTTTTTGATTATCAGAAGAGTTGTGTACATATGGCCATATCACTTACAAATGCATGTAATCTCAAATTTACATTACTATAGTTAGCCATTAGGCCCATGATTATGGATTCTAGCTCATTGTCCCAAGTGATCCTGCTATGCTAGTTATTTTATCTAATCCTGGTATCTGGGAGGTTCTGACAATATAGGAGGGTTTTCATTATGCCTTTCCTAGAAGAGGTAAGAGCTCTAAATAAAGCTGAGGTAGTTTCTTATCAGTTTGACAGCTAGCCAATGGGTATGCTTGAAAGCCAAGTAGAGAGAATTGTATATTTAGAAATGACAAAGGAGTGATAGCTTTTTTAAGCAGTCTGCCCCCTGCAGGTGCTCATCTGGCCATTCTTGCTACTTTACTTTTTTCAGATGAAGGGAGAGGACACATAGTTATTAAATAAATTTAAAAAAAAACTGTTCATTAAAAATATTTATTGGGAATTCATTAACATGACTCTTGTCTTTTGAAAATAAATGAAACCAAAAAGGGTAGCTCAGACATTCAAATCCCCCCCAAATAAATATGTAGTAAAGTAGAACTTGGTCTCTGTATCATCTGGGAATTTAAATCTTCCACGGGATAATTTGTACATGATTGTTTTCATGACATTTAGAGATTTTTCTTAGACATTGTTGAAAACAAGATTTGTGTTGTATCAGCTTAAAAGGCAAGATTGTTATCTGTAGCAGCTAGTGGTGGATAAGAGAAAGCCACGTGTAAAACTTATTTTATTGAGGGACAAGAAACCTTTGTATTTACTATACAAAGAAACAGATGAGTAAGATATAAAGTAACAGGGTAAGTTATATTGAGTTTTTGAGAGGCTTTTTACAAGAGATTTGTTTATTGTATATTGACCAATTTCATTAGACAAATTGCTTTTTCTTGCTTTACAAATTAAGAGCAAGAAAAAAAAATGCGCTGCCAGGGTTTAGTATTATTCCATTAAGCCAGATCAACCTTTTCTTAGGCCTGCTGCTACATCTGGAGTTCAGTAGAAATTGATGTCAGTCATCTTCTTAGAAGTGTTTTGTTCATACATTGCATGTGACTTCCCTAGACTGCAGTATTCTTATGAAATTAACCCATGAAATAGCAAAAAAGCTAAAGGTTACAAGAATTTTTCAAGATTTATTTCTTGACCATTGTACTGGTAAAGCACGGGCAGGTAAAAGCAGAGGAAACCCAGCTCCTGCATTCTTTAGACCAGTGCACACCCAGTCTGAGGAGTGTTTCACAGCCAAAAGATATTCAGAGGGGACTGGGAAGTGATGTCTGGCTGCCACACTGCTTACATCATTGCAGAAGTAGGTTTTCAAAAAAATATTTTAAGGTTTATTAGGGAAATTGCAAGCCATGGGAATGCAGACAAAATCTTATTCATGGTGCTGAAATCAAATACTGATATTATGTTGCATTAATATAACACTGACCTGGCCTTTTTCTTAGCATGTTATGCAGAAACAATTTACCATGCCTTTGGAATGTCATGGGCAGTAACAGTGCTGGTGAAATCTTTTCCCAATTAGGTAGCTGTCACCTTATCACTAAAACGTTTCTGTTCTGTGGTTATTTCCATTTCCTGCATTGTGTAACAGGCAATCCTATTATTTAATCAGTATTTGTGGGAATCCAGAAAGTTGGAGCAAGAAGGACATCTAGTTTACCCTCACCATTTTTATGGAAAAACTTGTGCTAAAACCAGGTGAAGACAGGCAAAGTGACTTGCTCCAGATCTCACTTCTGTCAGGTCATTGGCAGAACCAGGACGAGGACTGGTCTCCTGACTCATGTCCCGGGCAGCCTGCCTAGTGTTCTTTGTACTAGATTGGCCATTACAATAAAAATGACATCCCAGTGTAACCATTTCCTTTATTAGGTCTTTTGGTTAGAGTTATAAAAACAGCATTGATTAAAATTAAATTAAACTTAGTCAATTGTGTATTGATCTTACTGGTTCAAGTTCTTTTCCCTCTCCTGTCAAGCCATATGTGGTCAAATGTGGTAGTAAAGAAGAGAAAAGTTGTCTTATAACACCCACTTTATATAATCAACTTTTAAGTAATGAAGAAATGGTATCATCATCATTGTTATTTTAAAAACCCATCCACCCATCCATACAATGTTTGAGTTAAAAATTATGACTCAGGAAGATACCTTGTGCTTGTGTATTGAGCTTACTTGTGCTCTGGGTATTGCTAGTTCCTAAGTATTGGGTAAGAGAATGAGGATTATAGAAAGTATTTGGGTCTGGGGAATGTTACTTTGGGAAAATCATATTACTCTTGTGGGAGTATATTTCTATCAGTAGTGTAGAATGGACAGAATAGTGAAAAGATCAGAGAGTTTTACTCCCATGGACCCCGTTCAGCTTCCAATTCAGGTCCTCTATAGAGGTGGTTTCAGGGTCAAGAGCAAGCATCTGTATCTCCCTGAGATCCTAGGGTGGATTTTTCTTGCTCAAAATTATCTTTACGTTCAAGAGATCAGAGGGTGTTTTCTCCTGGAATATTCCTCTGCTTCAGAAGGGTGTCTGAAGAACAGTGCACGTTAGGTACTCACAACCTCCAAGTTAGTTATTCTGTGACTCTCCACTTCTCTGCCTTTATTTTCAGTGGGGTGATCACATCATAGAGGAGGACCCTTCCAGGTTAACAGGGAACTTGGTGAGAATCACCTTAACCTGGGAGCACATTGTACCAATGGTCAGGAATATGAAATATTTGGTTTATTTGGAAAAAATTTAGAAATTCGTATTTTAAACTACGAATTAGTATTAGTATTCTACGAAGAACTCTTTAACTACTGGTCTCTAACTACATTCAGAGAAGCAGTAACAGAATTTAAAAATGGACAAAGTATGTCAGTCTCTTCCTCTGCATAAATATGTAAGGAGTGTGTGTGTGTGTTTTAACATTTATTTGAAGCTGAAATTCTTTAGGATATGGAGGGTTTGGCAGCTTTTTTTTTTTTTTTTTTAAGAGATGAGGCTTCACTCTGTCACCCTGCACCCAGGCTGGAGTGCAGAGGGCAGTGACTTGATCATAGCTCTCTGCACCTTCTGACTCCTATGTTAAGAGATCCTCCTGCTCAGTCTCCCAAGTAGCTGGGACTACAGGAATATGCTGCCATGCTTGGAAAATTTTTTTTCCCATTTTTTTTTTCTTTTTTAGAGACTAGGTCTTGCCCTGCCTCAAGTGAACCTCCTGCCTCAGCTTCCCAAATTGCTGGGATTATAGGTATGAGCCACTATGCTCAGTTTGTCAGTTTTTGTGCGTACTTTTACATCTCAACTAATTAAAGAAATGGTTTTTATTTCTTCAGAAACAACAGGTACCCCCACCTAGCATCATCCTACATGTATGCTGAATATAATGGCCTGCTTACTTAAACTGTTGACAGTGCATTTGTTTTCAGATTTCTCTCAGGTTCTAAAATATTATTAGCTTTGAGGCAACTTAATTCAGTATGATAGAAAGTTAGTATTTCTATACTTTAAAAAAAAACAGCTAGGAACCACTGATATGATTCCATTTTTCTTTGTAAAGTGAGTCACTATAATTTTTAAATGAGAATAGATGCTTTTATTTATTTTGACATACAGAATGCATACTTTTTTAAGAAAGAATGTCTTATTATGGTGAATTTTAAATGCACATAAAATGTAAAACATACTCCAAAAGAATAATACAGTGAAGGCCCATTAACACTCAGGTCAGTAGTTATATACATATGCTAATTTTATTTCATCTGTAGACCACATTTCCCTCCAAAATATAAATTATTATAAAGCATACTCCAAATACCATTATAATTTCGTTCATAAATACTTTACAATGTATCTCTAGAGGTTAGGATTTTTAAAAAGCATAACTATATTATTATTATACCTTATAAAACCCAGTAGTATCATCTATTTTCCAGTCAGGGATAAATTGTCTCATACATTTAAAAACATTGTTCAGAATAGGATCCCAAACCATGTCCACACTTTGCACTTAATTGGTATGTCTTCTGAATGTCTTTAATCTAGAATAACTCCTCTTTCTTCTGAAGATACTCCTCCCCTTGTTGAAGATACTGGTGTGCTCTTCTTTTCTGTAAACTTTTGCCATGTTTTAAAATTAAGTTATTATATTACTATGGTGTTTTTAAACCTGTTTTTCTACTGGGCGCAGTGGTTCATGCCTGTAGTCCTAGCACTCTTGGAGGCTGAAGCAGGTGGATCACTTGAGCTTACTAGTTCAATACCAGCCTGAGCAAGAGCAAGACCCTGTCTCTAAAAAAGCCAGGCGTTGTGGTGGGCACCTTTAGTCCCAGCTACTGGGGAGGCTGAGGCAAGAGTATTGCTTGAGTCCAAGAGTTTGAGGTTGCTGTGAGCAACACCAGAGTGACTGAGTAAGACTCTGTCTCAAAAACAAAACAAACGAAAAAACCTGTTTTCTGCCCCTTATATTTCTGTAATCAGACAGCAGACTTTTGAACTGTGTTGAACTTAATTTATCATTATACAGCAACCAAAACTTAGTGAATTAATATTGCCTCTTCTTGAAATATTGCTATAACTGCTTTAATAGAGAAATGCAAATCAAAACTACTTTGAGATATCATCTACTCCAGTAAGATTAGCCCAAATCACAAAATCCCAAAACTAGAGATGTTGGTGTGGATGTAGAGAAAAGGGAACACTTCTACACTGCTGGTGGGAATGCAAACTAATACGTTCTTTTTGGAAAAATGTTTGGACAACACTTAGAGATCTAAAAATAGACCTGCCATTCAATCCTATAATTCCTCTACTAGGTATATATGAAGAAGACCAAAAATCACATTATAACAAAGATATTTTGTATATGTACACCATGGAATACTATGCAGCCATTAAGAAGGATGGAGACTTTACGTCCTTCATGTTCACATGGATGGAGCTGGAAAATGTTCTTCTGAGCAAAGTATTGCAAGAATGGAGGAAAAAGTATCCAATGTACACACCTTTATTATGAAACTAATTTATACCTTTTATATGAAAGCTATAACCAAATAGCCTAAGAATGTGGGGAGGGGGGAGGGAGAAGGGAGGGATGAATGGGTGGAGGGAGGGGGATTGGAGGGACCATTTTTGAGGTGTATCTTACAGGGGTACAAGTGAAACTCTCTAAGAGTAGAATCAGAATGTTTTAAAACTATAACTGAGAAAATGAAAAAAAAAAGAAATGGCTGTCTGTTCAAGTTCTTTAGCCATTTTCAAGTCCTTTGATAATGGGGAAGTTACTGTTAATACTGTTGTTGATTTGAAGGAGATTTTTATTTTCATTTACCAGATAAATGATTTGAAAATGTTTACTTTCTTCTATTCCACAGATTACCTTTTCATTTCAAGTTTTTATTTTTTTTTATTCTATTTCAGATTAATGTGGGGGTACAAACAGATTCCATAGTTTGCATTCGTAAGGTTAAAGACCAATTTGTAGGTGTGCCCAGGTCCAGGTAGTGTGCAATATACCTGTTGAATGGGAATTTACCAACCCTTTCCCTCTTCTGTTTCCCCCTGCTTGAATTGCATGTGAACATGTAGGTATTAATCAGCTAGTTCCAGTTTAATACTGGGTACATGTGATGTGTGCTTTTCCATTCTTATGATACCTCACTTAGAGGAATGGTCTCCAATTCCATCCAGGCTATTGCAAATGATACATAATCTCCATCTTTTTATGGCCAATTAGTATTCCATTGTTTACATATACCACACTTTATTAACCTGTTCCTGTGTTGAAGAATTCCTTGGGTTGTTTCTACATCTTTGTGATTGTGAAATGTGCTATTATAAACACTGTAGTGCAAGCTTTTTTTTTTTTTTATGGTAGATGCCTTTTTTCCTTTGAGTAACAGGACTGGAGAATGAAATGGTTGGTCTTCCTTTAACTCTTTGAGGAATCTCTATACTGCTGCTCCACTCTGTAATCCCACCAATGGTGTATAAATGTTCCCTTCTTTCCACATACACACCAGCATCTGTTGCTGTGGCACTTTATGACACAAGCCACTCTCTCTGGGGTTAGATGATTTCTCAGCATGGTTTGATTGGCATTTCTCTGATGATTAGAGACAATGAGCATTTTTCACGTATTTGTTGGCCATTATTCTATTTTCACAAGAAACGTTCCTGTTCATAGCACATTGATCTTGGCCTTCTCAGCCTCCAGAACTGTGGGAAATGAATATTTGTTGTTTAAATCATTTGATATTTTGTTATAACAGACAGAGTTGACTGAAACTCTGTATTTAGTAGTGCAGTGTAAATATTAATACCATTCATTTAAATTACACTTACTGATATAACAAATATATTTGCTATTTTAATTTCCATCATACAATTTTATATTATTTTTTTTAGTTCCATTCTCTTTATAAGTGTGTAATCATATATGTATGGGTGTGTATGCACAAAATATAAAATCTTTCATCACTAGGTCTCTCTTTTATAAACTTTATATTTAGTAAAGTTTATAGTTTGTTTTGGTGATAAATTATATGCTTATACATTATATTTTATACTTATTTCTTCATTTCTCTGTTTAGAATGTGTTTTTCCTCTATAATTTTGAGAACATTATTAGTTTACATCCCCCTTTATCCTCTTTTAAACTTTTAATTTTACCACCAGTTCAGGTCAACAGTAACCTAATTGGAAAGTTTTCCTTTCTTTCTTCAGTGTGTATACTTAACAACTTGATTTGCCACATTCAAATAACATTGTGGAATCGCCTTTACCCTGTACCAGTGAGAAAGCTTGTTATGCTAACTACTGATCCCACCACTGTGAGATCCTGAAGCTTTTTTCTCCTAGATTGTAAGAGTTAATTTTCATTAGGCATTTTATTATTCCACAATTTAGTGTAATTAGCATGAAGTAAATGCCAATAAAATAGATGTGCTGTTTACCATTAATCCTTTTGACCCTCAGTTTCCTCACTAGTCAAATGGAGAGCACAGCTCCTTTAAAGTGCTGACATGAGCACTAAATGAGGTTTTCTAAGAAGCAAAAAAACAGTGCAGCATCTAGCAGATTGCAGGCACTGAACAAACGTTGATTCCTCCTTCATCCTAAACTACTGCTATAAATCCTAGGTAGCACAGATTCACTATAGTGATTTATTACATAAGACTATATATTTTAATGTGTATGCATAATTGATTGAAAATATCCTTATTCAAATTTGTGATGCAGTATATCAAGTCCAAATATTTCTTTGTCAATAATATTCTTGTCTGTCATAAAATAATGTGTATGTTGTTATACTTCAGTCATAATTGAATTTTTAAAAGACTGAGGGACATAAGAAAACATGAGTGGGAGATTTCAAAGCTAAGTGCACCCAGGTGATCGTTAACAAGGTGCTATTCTGAGGCTTCTTCTGCACTATGTATTGCTTTACCATGCAATGTACCTTCTGTTATAGTCAATTCATTGTGAGTTGTTGAAGTCACATATAGCTCTAATTTTTCTTGATATATTTGGTGACTCTTAGATTCGATTTTGTTATAATTAAAATTTTTGTATTGTCTCAAAATCAGACAAGAGTTTTTTTTTTTTCTTTTCAATATCAAATTAAAAGGCCCTTGAAGGTAAGTTAATTCAGAGAGTATTCGAGATTATTATAATGGCTTCATGGATAATTTACATTATTGTTTTTTTTTTTAATAAAAAGCTTGGCACCATTGCCTGTTTCCATGTTGCTTGTCCATATCACTTGCCTGGAGCAATTACAATGATACAGTATGCCAATCCAGAGCAGAAAGTGTAAGAGACATAGTAGTTCCCACAATATCTTGGTCTTCTCCCTCTGCCATGTCAGATGCAAGATTCTTCCTGCAGCTTGAGGTTGCAATAGAAGGGCAGTGGCATGGCAGTGAATGTACCCCCACATGTACATAGTGTCCACAGGGAAGAAATGTTCGTTATAAGTCACAAGCTTAGGAAAAAACCCCCAAAGAACTAGGACAGCCACCAGGAATGCAGAGTGCCAGCTGTCTGTGTAGTGCTGAAACTCCTTCCTGTAGAGTAACAGAGTGTTTGCCCTCGTAGCAAAATCAAAACATGTATCTGGCCTTGCTTTGTGCCTCACTTAGGATCCACTTAAGACACACTTTGAGAAACTTAGCTATTTTCAACTTCTGATTATTTCTGGGGTTACAAGACTAGCTCAAGTGTGGAAATTTTTGATTTTCATTCTCATTGCTTATTGTTCTCAAGTGGATTTTTCTAAACAAGTAATCTTTATAGATTTATGTAGATCTGGATTTGATTCCCTTGTACTTTTTTTGCTGTAGAGAATAATCATTTCCAAGAGCACTAACTAATTGCCAGCTAGGAGTAGGTTGTGCTCTCTATATAGTTAAAGTTGATAGCGTTTCCCCACATATAAAACTGTTGTTGTTCTTTTTTTTTTTTTTTTTTTTTTTTTGAGACAGAGCCTCTATCCCCCTGGGTAGAGTGCTGTGGCATCACAGCTCACAGCAACCTCCAACTCCTAGGCTCAAGCAAGTCTCCTGCCTCCTTCTCCCAAGTAGCGGGGACCACAGGCGCCCACCACAATGCCTGGCTATTTTTTGGTTGCAGCCATGATTGTTGTTTGGCAGGCCCGGGCTGGATTCAAACCTGCCACCTTAGGTGTTTGTGGCTGGCGCCTTAGCCGCTTGAGCCACAGGTGCCGAGTCTGTTGTTGACCTTATTTTAGACTGTCTAGATTTTGGACATTAAATCATAGCTTTCTGTCAGTTATACCATGAGACATTCCACCTCCTTGTTCATATCAAAGGGTAAAGGTATAAATGGATTCCCACCCCCAAACAAATTCATATTGAAGTCCTAACTGCAGATACTTCAGAATGGAAATCTGTATGAAAACAGTTGTTGCTGATATAATTATTTAAGTCAAGATGGATTCATACTCAAATAGGAAGCCCTTTAGTCTAATATGACTGGTGACTTTATAAAATGGGAAGATTAGGCACAGAAAGGTACTTGGACATAATGTCATCTGATTGGAGTTATGATGCCATGAGCTATGGATGACCAGAAGCTCTGAGAGTGGCCTGGGACAGAACATTCTCCAGCCCATGCCGAGGAAATATGTCCCTGTTGACACCTTGATCTCAATTTGCAGGCTCCAGAGCTGTGAGACAATAAATTTCAGTTGTTTGAGCCTGTAAATTTATGACATTTTATTACAGTATTCCCAGGAAACTACCGCACAGGGCCACTAACACAGCTCAAGTGTGCATTTACTGTCAGCACATAAGAGATTTTAATAAGGTTTCAAATCACTACAAGAATTTCATTTTTCCTACAGAATAGCAAATTTCTAAGAGTGTGATACTCATCTGGTAGATGCATTATTATGAAATTCTATATTTTTTCTGAGTAAATATGAATCATATTCAATATATCCAACTGCCACCTGTAGAAAAAAAATATCTTGCATACGTTACTTTTTCTTTCATAATGGAATTTATCTTAAATACTCGTCCATAAAAACATTTTATTTCTAACTTTGAAAACGCCTGTCCTAGCCACGGGAATTTGCCATACTATTTCACAATTTGTATCTTTTCCCCCCAGAGTCTGCATTATCATTTTATCCTTTTTTTTTTTTTTTTTTTTTTTTTTGTGACAGAGCCTTAAGCTATCCCCCTGGGTAGAGTGCCATGGCATCACAGCTCATAGCAACCTCCAACTCCTGGGCTCAAGCAAGTCTCCTGCCTCAGCCTCCCAAGTAGCTGGGACCACAGGCGCCCGCCACAATGCCTGGCCATTTTTTGGTTGCAGCGTCATTGTTGTTTGGTGGGTCCGGGCTGGGGATTCGAACCCGCCACCTTAGGTGTACGTGGCTGGCGCCTTAGCCGATTGAGCCACAGGCGCCGAGCCATCATTTTATCCTTTTGCAAAGCCTCATTGCAAAGCCTCACTGTCTATGATAATACGAAGTTTTAAATTTTCATCATTTATGAATAGAAAAAAAAATACTTAACCCTAGTTTTTGAATAAAAACATACATTCTCGAGATGTTTACAAAAGTAAAAAGGAAAGTATGGCGTCTCTAACATTGTAAATGAAAGTCCTGCATTCTTTCTAAATGTAGAATATAAATGTCTTAACACAATAACTAAGAAAATGACATGAAGGCTATGTTAACCAGTTGGATAAAAGTATTTCAAACTGTATATAAAAACAACACACTGTATCCCATGATAGTATTAATGTACACAGCTATGATTTAATAAAAAAAAAAAAAGAAAGAAACTCCTGTATTCTGACAGTTTACAAGAATGTGCAAGTTATGGGAAAAAATATATATTCACAAGTCAGTAAATGGCACCAAATGTATCATTCACATTTGGGTTATGGGCATGCCAAAGATGTTAGCAGGGCATTTTATGGTTTCACGACAGGTGGAGGCAAAGAAAGAGTTCTTTTTCTCTAAGACAATTTTTTTTTTAAGTTCTTTCCATCAGGGACGATAACTGTATATTTAAGCCAAATGTCAACAGAGTTTGGCAAGATAATGACTAATGAGGCTAAGAGATGGATGACAAAGCCTCAGGTGAGTGCTCTGGTGAGCCAGGTAAAAGAAGTATTCAGTCGGCATCTTCTGTCATGACAATGCCAAGCCCGGATTGCTTTTTTGTTTTTTTTTTTTTGAGACGGAGCCTTAAGCTATCCCCCTGGGTAGAGTGCCATGGCATCACTGCTCATAGCAACCTCCAACTCCTGGGCTCGAGTGAGTCTCTTGCCTCTACCTCCCAAGTAGCTGGGACCACAGGTGCCCGCCACAATGCCTGGCCATTTTTTGGTTGCAGCCATCATTGTTGTTTGGTGGGCCCGGGCTGGGGATTCGAACC
>CAUYQV010039670.1:0-15758 GCA_963574575.1 Galagoides demidoff | reverse complement strand
GGGTGGAGGGAGAGTGATTGGAGGGATCACTTCTATGGTTTATCTTACAAGGGTACAAGTGAATCTTTTTAAGAGTAGAATATGATCGTCTTAACACAATAACTAAGAAAATGACATGTAGGCTATGTTAACCAGTTTGATGAAAATATTTCAAATTGTATATGAAAACACCACAGTGTACCCCAGAATTGCATTAATGTGCATAGTTAATTATTTAATAAAAAAAAACATAGTGGAAATGATTGGCATGTAAGACAGAATTAGATCACTGGGTGTAGGCAATTGTGAGAAACAGAGAGGATCTTTAAAAGGGTAACATTTAAAGAGGAAGCAAGCCAGCTTCAGTAGCTAGCTCATCTTTCAATACTCTGGGAGGCTGAGGTGGGAGGATCACTTGAGCCCAGGAGTTTGAGAGCAGCCTGGGCAACATAGTATAAACCTGTCTCTAGAAAAAACTTAAAAATTAGCTTGGCATGGCGCGTGCAGGTATCGTCCTGGCTACTTGGGAGGCTGAGGTGAGAGAATCACTTGAGCCTGGAGTTTGAGGTTGTACTGAACTCGGATCACATCACTGCATTCTAACCAGTTTGGATGACAGAGCAGGATGCTGTCTCTAAAAATAAAAATTGAAAAATGAGTAAAGAAGAAGCAGAGGAAGGAAAAGGCTGGGAAGGAATGGCGGAAAGGAGGAAAAATGGTGTCAAAAAAATACAACAGGGCAGACGATGAATGGCATTAAAGGAAATTAAGAAAAAGATAATGCCCTTTTGTTCATCATACTAGTAAGGATGCCTAAGGGATCCTAGGATCCTAACCCCAAACCTAAGAAGCAAAATATCAAGGAAGGACTTGAATACATGTATGTTTAAAGGCTCCCAGAAGGTTTTACTACATAGCTAACTAAGTTTGGCACCACTGAGCTATGCCACAAATTCTTTGTTAACTCATGCACCTTCATAACTATGGAACACAATATATCCCTCCACAGGCTTTAATCGCCTACTTTTCTGAATTTAGAAATTATACTTACTGTTCCTGTATGGGGAACGGGTGCCAGACTCTGATTCCTCCCTAGTACAAGGTGTTATTCACAAGGATAGAAAAGATCTATCCTTGCTAGTCCGGGCAGGGATGGCTGGAGGGTTTATGATTTTGGGAAACAAAGGATTTACATAAGTACCTAAGTGAGGGAAACCACCTGAGTTCAAGAAAAGTATTTGAAAAGGTGCCAAGCGGAAAGGTCCTAAACTTGTTTGGCGAGGTCAATAAGGTGACCAATGTCAGTAAATCCACAGGTTCAAGCACATCATCCAAAGCTGGGAAGGGAGGCCAGAGCACAAAGGGCTTTTAAAAACAAACAAGGAGTTCAGACATCAGTCCTGCAGACTTAACATATTTTTATGGCAAGGTCAAATAGCTTTTTTTTAGAAGACTATTGTGGCCATATTGGAGAATAGAAAATTGTATTTAAGGTACAAGAGGGTATGTTCCTAACAAGAGTAGCACAGGTAGGGCACAGTGGCTCATGCTTATAATTCCAGTGCTTCGGGAGGCCGAGGTGGAAGGCTTGTTTGAGGTCAAAAGTTCAAGACCAGCTTGGGCAACATAGCGAGACCCTATCTCTAAAAATAAATAAATAAAAAAAAAATTTAAATTTAAAAATTAGCTGGGGATCGGTGCCTATAGCTCAAGCAGCTGAGGTGCCAGCCACATACACTGGAGCTGGCAGGTTCGAATCCAGCCCTGGGCCACCAAACAACAATGACAACTATAACCAAAAATAGCTGGGTGTTGTAGTGGGTGCCTATAGTCCCAGCTACTTGGGAGGCTGAGGCAAGTGTCGCTTAAGCCTAAGAGTTTGAGGTTGCTGTGAGCAGTGCTGCCACGGCATTCTACTGAGGGTGACAGCTTGAGACTTAGTCTCCCAAAAAACCCCCCAAATTCTCTGGGTATGGTGGCATGCATCTATATATAGTCTTAGGTACTCAGGAGGCTGAGGTGGGAGGATCACTTAAGCCCAGGAGTGAGGCTTCAGTAAGCCATAATTACATTACTGTATTCTAGCCTGAGCAACAGAGTGAGACCTTGTCTCTAAAAAAATCAAAATCAAAGTAAAAAAGAATAGCATAGAGTCAAGGAGGGAGGCAATTTTGTACCCTGTCTACTCTTTCGATTCTTTACAGTTTAGATCTGGGAAAATTGATACTTCCGGTAGGCTAATTTCTTTGATATTTCTCTTTGAGTGTTAAGAGTGATAATCCTATTCAGGATGACGAAGATACCATGGGGTCATTTTTATAAAAGTATGTGCTCAACTAGAATAATCTGATGTACTTTGTAACATTGCAATTCAGGCTCCAGAATTATACCAGGGTCCAGTGAAGCTTAGCACCCACAGTTTTATGTGAATAAGACTTCACATGGATAGTAAATCATAAACGCTCAGTGCTCATGACTTTCAGGCTTTGCTCTAAATATTCCAGAACTAAGGGGTGAACACTTCTGAAACACAACAAGAAGGTATGCAAAGAGTTACAAGGTAGGTCCTAAGATCTGTAGTCAGTCACTCCTAAAAATCAATATAGCTTTGGTGGCCAATGCATGCCTGGGTGGTCTTGGTGTGCATGGCTGCTGCTATCTGAAATGAGAAAATGGGAAACAACCCCCAATTGCCTTTGCTAGAGTAAAGAATATAAAATCAGCAGAGAGTGGATAGCAGAGCTGGGCCCATATAAAACCAACAAAAATTAGACTAACATAGTCTTTAAATGTATGGATATCCAAGTATCTCATAAAATTAAAATGTGATTAGAGATAAAATAAAAATCAATTGTATATTATTATACGCAAACCCAGGAAAAATAGTAGAGAACAGAAAATAAAACTAAGAAATTCCTATAGAAATTCATTAAGGGAGTAGCAACTATGAATATAGGTTCTACCCTAAATTAGGGGCCATATTTAACCATGAAACACTCTTACTCGCCCATGGGACTAGCTTTCCATTGTTGGGGAAATGCTGACCTACAGAAAAGACAGCCTTCCTTAACAGGGCCTTAAACATTTGGTTCTACTCTGGTCTAGGCAACCATGAAGAACTATGAAGAGATGATACCTACTACAGAAAATAACACTGCTGGTCATAAATTAAAATATGACAGATACACAGACAACTAGAATAGGACCTATTAACAGGACATATATGTCTACATTACTCATTTTTATTTGAAAGTGTAAAATTTCCAGCTATTAGAAAGTGCTTGTCAATTTCAATTATGCTTGATATAAGTAAGAACATGTTATGCTTCCTAAAACAGAATCAACTTATGTATGATGAATACATTCTAATACGTGTATGAACACAAAATAAGGGGTTTGCTTAGAAGCTAGAGAAATGGCATTTTGCAATAATTTTTAACAAGTTAATATACCATACATTTGCATATAGAGTTAGAAATAAATTTTTATTATTAAAGGAGTCACACAGAATAAAAAGTCTCAGGCCGCTATCATGGCCCTGCCTTTTAACAAAAAAATGTTTATATAAAAAGTGCTCGTTCAACTTTAAAATATTTTAAAGCTGCATTTGATTCCTTTTTCATCTATGAAACTGATAAAAAGATTTATCGGCCAGGTGTAAAAAAATTTGGCAGGCATGGTAGCACATGCCTATAGTCTCAGCTACTCAGGAGCCTGAAGCAGGAGGATCAGTTGAGCCCAGGAATTTGAGGTTGCTGTGAGCTACAATGATACCACTACACTTTAACCCAGACAACAGAGCCAGACCTTGTCTCAAAATGAATAATAATACTTAGATTTCCCAGCACCTGGAAAAAGAACACTTTTATATCGGTGAGTGCATAAACTGCCACACACGTTCACGTGTAGCATGTATTTAAAGCCTTAAACATATTCTTTTATTTGGTAAAACTACCTGAAGGATTTCACAATGATCTAACACTGCTTCATAATGGCCAAAAATTCAAAACGACTTAATATTTGAAGTAGAGCAAGACAAAATCAATCAGAAAGCCTAATGGTGGTGTTAACTATATTGTAATTGTTTCTTTTTCTTTCTTTCTTTCTTTCTTTTTTTTTTTTTGATACAGGTCTCACAGTGCCTCCCAAGCTGGTGAACAGTGGCATGATCATAGCTTACTGTAACCTAAATTCCTGGGTCCAGGTGTCCTTCTTGCCTCAACCTCCCTATTAGCTAGGACTAAGTGAACCACCACACCTGACTAAACTTAAAAATTTTTTTTTGTAGAAATAGGGCCTTGCTGTGTTACCAGGCTGTTCTTAACTCCTGGCCTCAAATAATCCTCCTACCTTAGCTTCCTAGAGTTCTGGGATTACCGGCGCCAGCCACCCTGCCCTGCCATATTTTGTTTATATACATATAACGACATAGCATATGATGTGGAAAATATGCACAACATATTAAGTGAAAAACAGCTGAAAGCAAAACAGATTCTGCCTTCACCTCCTTTTTACTTATTTGCATGTTCAAGTGTTGCTAAATTATCTTAGCATTATTAGCCACATGCACGAGGGCTAGTGGGTTTGAACCTAGCCAGGTGCTGCTAAACAATGACAACAATAACAAAAACACAGCCAGGCATTGTGGCGGGCACCTATAGTCCCAGCTACTGGGAGGCTGAGGCAAGAGAACTGGTTAAGCCCAAGAGTTTGAGGTTGCTGTGATGCTACAGCACTCTGCTGAGGTTGACATAGTAAGATGCTGTCTCAAAAAAAAAAAAAAAAATTATCTCCTGCCCTCACATTCAATTAGCACCAAGAAGGAGAAGGAAGAACTGGAATCTCCCAGGGTTTGTAAGTTCTCGAAACTCTACAAATCTGCTGTCACTTTCAGATGATTCAAGAGAAGTACGTGATTCTACAAGCTGCAAAGGAGTCAAGGAGGGCCGATGGTGGACATGCACTCGCTCCCCAGTGAATGTGAGTTTCAGGGAGCAGTGTACAGACGTGCAAGAAGAAACCGCCAGTCTTCCTGGGTTCACCCAGGGTGTGGATCTTCTCATACCTTCTACCAAGGGAAAGAAAACTATTACACACTTTGGTAGTTTTTAACTACTTCACATTTCTAATTTCTGGTATCTAAAATTTAATACGTTTTGCTACAGGAAAAAAACATCCACCCAAACCAGAGGAGATAAACAGAGACTTTGTGGGGCTTCCATCACTGCTGTCCCTGCCCTGTGCCCTCCCCATTTTCTTGCCTGTAGGCTATTCATTCAAAGATGGTGTCAAGGAAGCCACTTAGTACACTGCAAACAAAGAAGGAATAGTTTTGTAGCATCAACTTCTTAATAGTAACAGAAAAAGGAAAAAGTAGATATTTAAAGAATTGGTAACAATAGAAGGACCAGCGAAACACACACTTGTGAAGCTCTATCAACATAAATATATCGTTTTCCTGTGACTAGGAGCTCTGCTGTACTGAATGAATCAGAGAGCACCTCCTAAAGAGAACGTGGCCACATCTATAGCGTCTATTGGAGGACACTGAAACCTGGAAGGAACCTCTGCGGTACTCTCACTCTGCTGCTAAAGGAAAATCCAATGGATGGGAGGGCGCAGGGCGCAGGGTGCGGTGGCTCACGTCTGTAATCCAAGCACTCTGAGAGGCCAAGGCAGGTGGATTGCTTGAGCTTGGGAGTTAAGAGACCAGCCTGAGCAAGAGTGAGACCTGTCTCTAATAAAAATGGAAAAAAAGTAGCTAGGCACCGTGGCAAGTACCTATAGTACTAGGTACTTGGGTACTAGGTATTTGAGGGGCTAAGGCAGGAGTATCGCTTGAGCCCCAGAGTTTGGGATTGCTGTGATCTACAAAGACACCATGGCACTCTACCCAGGGTGACAAAGTGAGACCTTGTGTAAAAAAAAGAGAAAGAGAGAGAGGGAGAAGAAAAGATAATCTATTGGGTGCACAAATCCATTAAATAGAAAGGCAAGTAGAAACGTTCAGTTTTATACAAGGGAATACATAAATTATCACAAGAGTAAGAAAAGCAGCGCATGACATAGCTCCCCTTACAGACTTCGATTGAGCCTTAAGTCCTGAACAATTCCATGAACTGGAAATAAAAGCTTATTCCTTACTGTGGAGGTCTGGGTGGGACAGGTGTACATGAGATTCATAAAGCAACAATTATAATAAAAATCCTAATATCTACAAACACACACTAAAAAAACTATCATTGTGAACACAGTGTGGTATAATGCCTTCAAGAACATCTCTGGTTAATAACACTTCATGAAAGAAAACTAAGTATTCCAGGTTAATTGCAACCCAAGGACAAATAAGTCATGGTCACTCTGAAATACAATATAATAGCATTCAACAAGTGACCTATTTTTAAAATCTCACAAAAAACACTTGCATAAGAAATCAAAGAGAAGTCCTATTTCAGCATTAAGGGTTTCTTCTGGGTTAAAGAATGACAGTAATATAATACCACGTGTGGGACTGGTTCAATTATTCTACAAGAATCCTTGGTGCACACAGTTCCATGAAAGATAATGAAATTCAAAGAAAAATTTCTCGTCAACAATACATTTTCCCAGAGAAAAAGTGATACATATGATATATATGTGGCTGGACGTGCTTGTTTTCCTCACCTAGAAAATCATGGATTGGCCTAAATCTCTTTATAAGTTCAGCTGTGAAACTCTAATTCTAGGGCTCCCATTTTAACGAGGCTTCAGAAATTTGCATTGCTTCTGTTGAAACATTTTTTTTTTTTTTTTTTTTTTTGCAGTTTTTGGCCAGGCCTGGGTTTGAACCCACCACCTCTGGCAAATGGGGACAGTGACATACTCCTTTGAGCCACAGGCGCTACCCTTCTGTTGAAACATTTTAAGGTTATAAAAGGCACACATTTCTCCCCCTGCCTCAGGCCAGTATCTGCAGTTTAAATAGTTTCCATGAAATACTGTGGGAGCTGCATGTGCAATAAAAGAAGGAGCCTATCACATAAACGCCAAACAAATTATGTTTCTTTCTTTCTTTTTTTTTCTTTCAGTTTTTGGCAGGGGCTGGGTTTGAACCTGCCACATCTGGCATATGGGGCTGGCGCCTTACTCCTTGAGCCACAGGTGCCACCCAACAAATTATGTTTCATGTCCATGTCTACATGGGTTTGTATCCAAGACAGGAAGAAGCCATTAGCAAACTCATTAATAAAAATCCTACAATTTTCACGTTAAATTGTAATTTATTAAAATGGGACAACTCTCCTGATAAGAATCATTATCCCAGGCAGTAATCAGCCAGAAGGTAGACCCTCCTTGGAATTTACTTTTGCTGTATGGATAGTGCATGTGAAGGAAGCCTCCTGAGCACATTTGTTCTGGGCAAGCGTGTTAGCCCAGGTCTGTGCACAGGATGACATCTGATGACTAAGCAGAAAAAGGCAAGATGCACGGGTTTAATAATTTTGAAAACTAACTGCAAGGCCTTTGTAAAGTCACTTTTATTCTACCATGTAAACAAAAGAAAAACACTGGCCAGAAAGAGTATTTCCTGATTATTATAAAGACCAAAGTGAAGCAGTTATACTATTATAAAGTAGTGCAGTACTCTTGAGGCATTCTATGCCGCTGTCCCTCCTACAGTAGACTGCCATAGGAACAATACAGAGAAACTTCAATTCAGAGAAACTTCTTGTTTGAAAATAAAATTAAGTATTTTAAGATAAAGAATATCGAAATGCAATTTGAATCTAGTGCAGCAACAGCTTTTCCACCGTAGCCGTACTCACCTCTCCCGAGGAACTGCAAACCAGTACTCCGGCTGCTTCCTTCGTTTGCCATACTGCTGGACCATGGCTGTGGTCTGGGTGGCAAAGGATTTTCTCATTGGTTTTCCCACTTTGATGCACAGGAACATGGGTGGGGTCTTGCTTTTTTCTTCTTTTGAAGGAAGCATGTCTGAATTACATAGGAAGAAACTTTCCTCAATATTGATAAGGTTGGTGATTCAACTACATCATATTGTAACTAATAAATGTTTTAGACTTTGTTTAGCACAAAGGCAAGAAGCTCTGGATGTTTTAGGTTGGACTACATCACGTGAGATGCTACTTACTGAAAATAAGCATAAAAATCAACAGAATAGCAAAAAATGGAAAAGTGTGATAATCACCCAAATGCTCATTAACTCGAAATGAGGACTCAATTACACCAGAATGTAATTCAGCTTAGAACTGACATCTCTCCAAAAAAATTTTAAATTCCTTTAGATTTAGAAATTGAAGGTAAGAAAGGAAAGTTACTTGTAAGATTTTTTTTTAAGTTGCAAACTACTTTCGAAGTAAAAATCTAGAAATCTATGCTATAGGTCAAGTTCTAAATGTAGGATATCTTTTTTTTTTGAGACGGAGCCTCAAGCTATCCCCCTGGGTAGAGTGCCATGGCATCACAGCTCATAGCAGCCTCCAACTCCTGGGCTCAAGCGAGTCTCCTGCCTCCGCCTCCCAAGTAGCTGGGACCACAGGCGCCCGCCACAATGCCTGGCCATTTTTTGGTTGCAGCCGTCATTTTTGTTTGGTGGGCCTGGGCTGGGGATTCGAACCCGCCACCTTAGGTGTACGTGGCTGGCACCTTAGCCAATTGAGCCACAGGCGCCGAGGCTGTGTACCAATTTTCAAAGTGAAAGCATTCATTGGTCAAGAAACTAGGAAAAGTTTATAATAAGCACAATGTAATTTGTACTGACTTAGCAACTGACATAATTTAGGTTGGCTTAATTATCTGTAGTTCTTTTTTATTTCAACTTAATATGGGGGTACAAATGTTTAAGTTACATTGGTTTCGATTCTAAGGAAAAGTTCAACTTGTACTTGAGCCCTTCACCCAGGCTGAACACCCTTACATTGTGCAATTAGATGAGATCCTGCCAGTCGGATAGGGATCCTCCCCTCTCCCCATACCTTCTCTTCCCTGCCCCTTGATAGACTATATTTGTGTTTTATCATTCACATGGGCATATAATTGTTTATATATTGGTTTCATATTAGTATTGAGTACATTGGATACTGTTTTTCCATTCTTGAGATACTTTACTAAGAAGAATGTGTTTCAACTCCATCCAGGTAAACACAGAAGATGTAAAGTCTGCATCTTTTCTTATGACTGGATAGTACTCCACGGTATACATATACCACAGTTTGTAGATCCATTCATGGGTTGATGGGCATTTAGGTTGCTTCCCTGACTTGGCAATTGTGAATTGAACTGCAATAAACATTCTGGTGCAAATGTCCTTGTAATAAACTGATTTTTGTTCTTCTAGGTAGATACCTAGTAATGGGCTTCTGGGATTGAATGGAAGATCGACTTTTAGTTCTTTAAGAATTCTCCGTATTTCTTTCCATAAAGACTCTATTAGTTTGCAATATCACCAGCAGTGTAGAAGTGTTCCCTTCTCTCCACACCCATATCAGCATCTGCAGGTTTGAGACTTTGTGATGTGGGCTAATCTCACTGGAGTTAGATGACATCTCAGAGTGGTTTTGATTTGCATTTCTCTGATTATTAGAGGCAATGAGCATTTTTTCATGTGTTTGTTGGCCATTCATCTGTCATTGTCAGAGATACTTCTGTTCAAGTCTCTTGCCCACTTATAAGTGAGGTTGTTTGCTCTTTTCTTATTGATTAATTTGAGTTCTCTGTAGGTTCTACTTATCGGCCCTTTGTGAGATTTGTAACATGCAAAAATCTTCTCCCATTCTGAAGAATATATGTTTGTTTTAGTTGCAGTACCCTTAGCTGTGCAGAGTGTAACTGATTCTTAAACCCAGGGTGATTTTTCCCCTTGCCATTCTACACATTGCCAGGCAACGAATTTCCTGAAGATAATGTGGCAGACTACATTGTAGCTAATAAAGTGCTTTTTGGTGTCAAGCAATCCTAGGTTCAGATATCCATTAGTCCAATAACAAATTCATTATGTGAACTTGTTATTTTCTAAATGTCAAATCTGGATAAAGTTATTTAACTTTTCTGAGTCTCAGTTTTCTCTTCTGTGAGATGGGAATGCCAATAGTCGTAGTTTATGCATCATGGAATTATTGTGAGGGCTAAAGAATATGAGTAATCATTGAACATACTACCTGATGTGCAGTTTAAATCAGCCTATATTGCCATTATTAATCCTCATCAGTTAGTTATTTGCATTATTAGAAAAATGTTACATGTGGACCTAATATAGTTACATTCAACTTTTATTGAACATGTGCGATGTTCTGGGAACAGGATCTATAGTTCCAGAGTTCTACAGTTAGGCACAGTTCTTGCTTCTAAGGAAATCACGTACTAAGGTGAGAAACAGACATGTGACAAAGGTTAGTCAGGGCTGAACTTAAAGGAGTGATGGAGTAGGCAATTGCAGCTATGCTAGGGCTTAAGGGGAAGTGAAACCAAACCAAACAAAATACAAAACTCTGTGGGATGTCACACTTCGAAACACAAGCAGTATATTTCCCCTTGGATTTTGTGCATTCTTTGATTTTGGGATTCCATGTGCAAATATCTTTGGGAAGAATAATAAGGATATTTAAGTAATATCAATTAGCACTTTAATGAAAATTTGTTTCTGTATTATTTATGGTTCAGGGTAAGCTGCTATAATCAAGAGATCTGAAAATACGATGGCTCAAGCAAAAGACCTAAAGTGGGCAGGCAGCGACACTGCTGCAAGAGGTCACCTAAAGCCCAGTGTTCTTTTAACTTGTTGCTTTGCTATCTTCTATTATACTGTGTTGACTTTATCTATGTGGTCAAATACAGCTCCCACTATCACAGCTGGACTACATCCTGCTGGTTGGTTGGGAGGAAGGAAAGAAGAGGACATGTGATTTTTTTGTTAAAACATGCTCCAAAGGTTGTACACATTACTTTTTGCCTATCATTGTCTAAATTTCAATTATTGTTTCACACCCAATCTGTAAGAAGTCTTAAAAATGTGTCTCTAGTCTAACACTCATGACTTTTATTACTAAGAGAAAAAAATAGGAGAATGCGTGCTGGGAAACAATTAGTGTCTGCCACAGTCTGACAACTTTATTTTGATCAGCTTCCTAAAAGACTTAGGCCTTTACCAAAAGGTGGGCTATATGAGTGGTAAAGAAATGTTTACAAAGAAGGTTGGTTTGTTTTAGATGTTTTCTGACATCAGCCAGTTCTCCAAATCTCAGATTCTCTGATACCAACCGAGTATTCAACAATCCAATGCAATGATGACACTAACCATCCATAATTAAGTGCAGACCCTGTAGGTTAAGGGCCCAGTCCTGCAAGGTTTCACCTGCTTCAGAAACCAGTAAAAAGTCCCAGTACTTCTGACCAGCTATAATTCTCGGGTTCCCATGACTCCCCATCATATTCAGCAATTCTCCAGAATGACTCAAGGAACTCAGACAAACACTTTACTTACTATATCAGTTTATTAAAATAAACAAGTCAGGAAAAGCCAATGGAAGAGCTTCATAGGGCTAGGTATGAGGTAGGGATTTGTGGAGCCTCCTTGCACTGTCCAGGCATGCATGCCACCCTCCTGGCACCAAATTTATGTGGCAATTAGGAAGCTCATTGAACCCTTTTGTTTAGGTTTTTTAATGGAGGTTTCATTGTGTAGGAATGACTGACCAAATCACTGGCCATTGGTGACTGACTCAATCTCCAACCCCTCTCTCATCCCTGGAGGTCAGGGATGAGGCTGAAATTTCTAGGCCTCTCTGGCTACCAGTTTCTGTCCAGCAAAAGTCAGCTCATTAGGGCAAACCTTGGTGTGGTTGAAAGAGACTCATTATGCTTAATAAAAGACATTTCTGGGCAGGGCCTGTGGCTCAAAGGAGTGGGGCACCAGCTGGGTTTGAACCCAGCCCCAGCCAAAAACTGCAAATAAAATAATAATAATAATAAAAGACATTTCTATTACTCAGGAAATTCCACAGGTTTTAGGTATTTTGTGCTGGTAATCATGGACAGAGGCCAAATATATTTTTTGCTATCCCACAACTTGATATTATTAGGAGCAGCCGTGGCCCCAAAACCATCACTGCTCGAGCATGCTCATCTTTTTCACAATGCAGGTAAAATTAGTTGTTCTTTTCTTTTTTTTTTTTTTTTTTAGTTGTTCTCTTCTCTGAGCTCTCTTTGGTGCTGATTCCTTCTATCAGACTGTGCTGTTCCTTTTACACTGTACTGTTAATATTTAAAATTTAATATTAATATTTAATAGTTTCTAATCCTCTAACCAGAATGTGAGCTACACAAGATAGTATCTAATTTGCCTTTGTACCTTGCTATCTAGCACAGTGCTTGGCGTATAATTGCTCTGCCACTGTTGCAGGAGTGTGAATGAATGAAAAACAGAGCTGACCTCTGTTGTCTGTGTTCGTGCCTGTTTGATATTAATTCTTACTTCCAGAAAGTATCTGGGGAGTGGACCCTGATGTTGTTAATTGTATTTTCCAGCTCATTTAGATTTCCTGAGAATCTCAGTTCTGATTTCCTGTTGTTGAATCTTTGGTTGTCTGGAGGGGAATTCAGAGTTCATAAATTAATTTTAGCAAAATAAAAACAGGATTTGGGGGAAAACAGTCTTGATGGCCTCTGTTTCACAGAGTGCAATCTTTATAGTATGGTGATGTTCTGTACAATATGCCACCTTTCCCATATAACTTTTCAAGTCAGTTTTCTAAGAGTGTTTTTTTTTTAATTTCAACTTAATATGAGATTACACATTTTTAGGTTATATTGTTCTCACTTCCAAGGTAAAGTTCAGGTTGTAGTTGAGCCCTTCACCCAGGGGTCATGCAAACACCCTCTCATTGTGCACATTGGATGAGATCCCACCAATTGCCCTCCTTTTTCCACCATCCTATCTTTTCTTTCCTCCCCCTTGCTAAACTCTATTTGTGTCTTCTCTTTCTTGTGTGCATGTAATTGTTTATATATTGGTTTCATATTAGTATTGAGTACATTGGATACTTTTTTTCCATTCTTGAGATACTTTACTAAGAAGAATGTGTTTCAACTCCCTCCAGGTAAACACAAAAAATGTAAAGTCTCCATGTTTTCTTGTGGCTAAATAGTACTTCATGGTATACATATACCACAGTTTGTTAATCCATTCATAGGTTGAAGGACATTTAGGTTGCTTCTAAGACTTGGCAATTATGAATTGAGTTACAATAAACATTCTGGTGTAAATAAATGTCTTTGTGGTAAAATGTTTTTTGTTTATCTGAGTAGATACCTAGTAATGGGTCTGTGGGATCAAATGGAAGATTGATTTTTAGTTCTTTGAGAATTCTCTGTACTTCTTTCCATAAAGGTTGTATTGGTTTGCAATCCCACCAGCAGTGTAGAAGTGTTCCTTTCTCTCCACATCCAGGTGATCATCTGCATATTTGGGACTTTGTGATGTCGGCTAATCTCACTAGAGCTAGGTGATATCTCAGGGTGGTTTTAATTTGCATTTCTCTGATGATTAGAGGCAATGAGCACTTTTTTCATGTGTTTGTTGTGTATTTATGTGTGATTCACCCACCATTGTCTGTCATTTTCAGAGATATTTCTGTTCAAGTCTTTTGCCCACTTATAAATGGGGTTCTTGTTGATTAATTTGAGTTCTCTGTAGATTTTAGTTATTAGGCCTTTGTCAGATTTATAATATGCAAAAATCTCCCATTCTGAAGACTGTTTGTTTTGGTTATGGTACCCTTTAAGGGTGTTTTGATTTTAAAAAATGCCCTTAGAAAATTTGATGTTTTCATAAAGTGTTTAAAAACTTATCAAATTTCATAGAATTTTGTTCAAAACCATGTGAGTACACACATATATATACATATACACCTAATAGTCAATAGGTGCTTTTTTTGTTTTTGCCTATTTAATGCCCTGTAACCTTACCGAGGACATTAACTGCTGTGAAACATTAAATACTGACTTTGCTGGTGTGTCATTTGAATAGCAATTCAGGAACACTTGTTTCCTGTTTTGATACTTGGGAGTTATGAAGCTTTACAAAATGAATATGATATCATAATCCCTGCCAGCCAGTCACTTTAGCTACTAAGGTGTCAGAAAAAAAATCCTAACAGTGGAGCTACTTTGCAAGAAATCAGTTCATAAGAGCAGGTCTCAAATCTAGGTGGCCTAGATTTTATTTCTCCAGAATGTTTGCCTTCTGGAAAGTAACTTATCCTATTCATTTTTGACTGATAGTCATTTGTATGTAAAACTAACATAGTGCCCTCCTGGCTATCTGATAGGGGTAATGGAGGAAATAAAGTAGCATACATGTTCCTGTACGGAGACTATAGAAAGTCCTTATCTACCTCTCTCAATTTTGGTGTAGATCAGCTGTCAGCTATGGAGGGCCTGCCCGAATTTGTGTTAGTGTTACTCAGCCTCCTTTCTCAGCCCTGTCTAAGCTGCACTTACCGCTGTCAGCCTAGAAAGTCTCAGCTCTAACACGGCCCTGGCCCAGTGAGAACCATTTTCTGTTAGTGAGTAAGAGTCTGGAAATTGCTATACTTTTAGAATTGATTTGGGCTCCTGGGAGCCTTTGTAAGCATTGGGCTTTATCTCTCACCTCTTTCCCCACCATCTGATGTTGGCTGTTTAATTGACTCCAATTTAGAAGTTCAATTCTTCCTCTGCCTCTGTTGAAAATGGGGCCCAGGCCTATATCTTTTGCTTAGTTCTGCTGGCCTCTTTCCAGGGACTGATGACTGCTTGCTGAATCATCTCTATCATCTTGCCCAGTTCTTTGAAAATAATGACTTGATCTCAACTATCCTGAAAATTTCCCTATCTGAGGCCTTGATTTCCCTCCTCATTCCACGCCCTTTGGATAACATTGACCCTAATCTGCCTCAAATTTGGGTTTTTGCCTCCCCGCCCCCATTTTGCTGCAGACGGCTTCCAGCTAAGGGAGGGCCTGCCCCAATTAGTGTTAGTGTTGTTACTCAGCCTCCTTTCTCTGCACCGTCCAGGCTTACTCCCAAATCTTTCCTTAGGAGTTACAACATGCCTTGTATTTAGAGCAGAGGTTAATGATTGCTAAGGTGCAAGGATACAAGTATCATTGGCAACTTCCAAACTTAAGATTACTTTTATTTTTAATGATGCCACTAGAAAGTATTCAAATAAGATTTTTAATAGATAGAAATAAATTGTCTTTTTATTATATTTCTCTTCACACCAAGAAGCAAAGTGTATGCTTTCTCTGATTAAGCTATCAGATCAAGGTAGAAAGGATATCCAGTGACCTTCAACAACTGAGGAGTGAGGCATTAGTATTTCTACCTGTATTTTATTAACTAAATTTAACTTATGGTTTGCATATTTACAAATATATGCACTGTATTCTTCCATGATATTATAAGGCTTCTGTTTTTTTGACTATGCCTCTCTAATATTATGGTACATAACATCATAAAGCTAGATAATGGAAGAAAAAGTATCCAATGTACTCAGCCCTACTATGAAACTAATTTATAGCTTTCATAGGAAAGCTATAACCCAATTTTAGCCCAGGAATATGGGCAGAGGGGAGAGAGAGGGGAGGAGAGGGGGGAGGGTGATTGGTGGGATCACACCTATGGTTCATCCTATAAGAGTACATGTGAATCTCTCTAAATGTAGAATATAAATGTCTTAACATAATAACTAAGAAAAAGACACGAAGGCTATGTTAACCAAATTCAAATTGTATATAGAAA
>CAUYQV010039667.1:0-31379 GCA_963574575.1 Galagoides demidoff | reverse complement strand
AAAATAGAAAAACTATTTGGGTATTGTGGTGGGCACCCATAGTCCTAGCTACTTGGGAGGCTAAGGCAAGAGGATTGCCTGAGCCCAAGAGTTTGAGGTTGCTGTGAGCTATGATGCCATATCTACCTAGGGTGATGAAATGAGACTTTGTCTCAAAAAAAAAAAAAAAGAAAGAAAAGAAAAGAAAAAGTAGGTGGAAAGCCTTGCTAACTGCTCATTATCACCTAACCTATACTCTTTCTTTTAGGGCATCTGCTACAGGGGACAGGCTATGTCAGTGATGACAGAAGGGAGAATATTACAGACTGTTCCTCCAGAGGCTGGTCACTTCAGGCCCATGGGCCAGGTGGCCATTTCTCAGTCATACCAGTGGCTTTCTGTCCCTGGGCCTTTCCTTAAGCCATTTCCTTCTCCAGCATGCACTAATCCAATTCTCAATCTCCCGCCCATGAGTTAAATGTCATTCATTTCTTAAGTTTCTTAAGGTTCATTTTTTTCTTTTCTTTTCTTTCTTTTTTTTTTTTTTTGAGACAAAGTCTCATTCCATCACCCTAGGTAGATATGGCATCATAGCTCACAGCAACCTCAAACTCTTGGGCTCAGGCAATCCTCTTGCCTTAGCCTCCCAAGTAGCTAGGACTATGGGTGCCCACCACAATACCCAAATAGTTTTTCTATTTTTAGGAGAGAAGAGATCTCACTCTTGCTCAGGTTGGCCTTGAACTCTGGAGTTCAAGGGATCCTCCCACCTCAGCCTCCCAAAGTGCTGGGATTACAGAGGTGAGTCACTGTGCCCAGCTAAGGTCCATTTCTACAGACCTACCTTTCTTTGTTTCTTTCTTTCTTCCTTCCTTCCTTCCTTCCTTTCTCTCTCTCTTTCTTTCTTTTTTTTGAGACAGAGTTTCATAATGTCACCCTTGGTAGAGTGCAGTGGATTCACAGCTCACAGCAACCTCAAACTCCTGGGCTTAAGCAATTCTCTTGCCTCAGCCTCCCAAGCAGCTGGGACTAAAGGCGCCTGCCACAGTGCCCGGCTTTTTTTGGTTGCAGTTGTCATTGTTGCTTTAGCAGGCCCAGGCTGGGTTCAAACCCACCAGCCCCAGTGTATGTGGCCAGAGCCCTACTCACTGAGCTACAGGCAGGGAGCCGCATTACTTTCTTTCTGCAAGGTATCTTTCTTGATCCTTCCCAGTAGCAAGCACACTCCTCCTTGTTGGAACTACTCAGGCTGTACCTTCTTATTACCATATGTGCTTTGTATGATAGTTATTTGTTTTCCATAGCATATTCTCCCTCTTTTAGAACTCCAACCAGAAATGGAATCCTGGTTTGTCACCTTGTACTTCTCGGGAGGCTGAGTACAGTGTCTTGAACACAGAAGATGTTCGAGTAATATGTTTGTCGATAGAAGAGAGAGGACAAATTATAGGCAGGTATAAATTTACTTCTTTCTCCTTTGAAAAAGGGAAAATAGGGTAGCTTTTAATGTCTTCTTATCTTCCTGGCCTCTTTCCCTGCCTTGCTTTGAATATGAGATTCGGTTTCTTGTTCTCACGCTTTTCCTTTCAGTTAGTTTCAATTCTGCCAGAGATAAGACTACTCACCCAGAGGAATGAGAGAGGCCTGGACCACTGCTCACCATGCAGAAAACAGTAACAGGACACTAGAACTCCGACGACCAGGTTTGTTTATTCATCTCCCACGCTCACTTGTTTGGTGGCTTTGTAGGTCAATCTCTACGTTAAGGCTTTATATCTAGTCCAAAAAAATTATAGTTAGCTTATGACTTTGTTTCACATCTGGAGAGACCGCCAATGACAGGATCTAGAGTCCTGGGGCTTCATAGTCCCCTCTGGGAAATGGCTTAGACCAAGTTATTTTTTTAACCCCAATAAAACGTGGATTTAGGTAGCAATCAGGAAAGATTCTCCACGCTGAGTTTTTTAATGTTGCCCAAACGTCCTTGGGGCTTTTGAATTTTACTAAGTGACTTTGTAGTTTGCTCTATAACACAGGTATTTTCCCACCAGCCAGCCTCATCCAATTACTGCTGCCAAGGTTTTTTTGTCCACACCACACTGCCCTTCCGGGGTCAGGGGCCCAGCCTTCTGTGCGCACAGGGAGAGTGCTTCCAAATGGCCTGCACTGCTGACAAGCAGGAGAGTCCATTTGGGCAGTTTCCAGGAGATTTTGGCTCCTCTCCAGGGGTAGCGGGAGGTGAAGGGAAGACTTGCCCTGGGCTCCTATGCTTCTGCTCTGGACATTGGCAGGCAGGGTGTTCCAAGACATCCTCCCTGCCCTTCCTGTCCTACTATCCTGTGCACCCTGCCCACCCTTGCTCCAGCCAGGTAACTCTCTTGTAGTCCCCTTTGGGTAGGGCATAAACTCGGGGGTAGTCTCATTAATCTGTTTTCATTACCTAAAGTCTAGCTAGGAAATAAAAAACTGAACAGAACCTGTTCCTTCAGCTTCCGCCTTTTCACTAAGTCATCTAGATTTTGTCTTTGCCTACCCACTTCTTGGTTTCCCAGGAAACGGGCCAATTAGAGGCTAAAGGAGTCCTCAGGTCCTCCTGGATGAAGCAGACCAGGGAACAGAGAAAGAGGAGTGGGGTGTGGTGGTTCACATCCATGAGCCTGGCAGTTTGGGAGGTTGAGGCAAGAGGATCGCTTGAGTCCAGGAGTTCAAGACTAGCCTGAGCAACATAACAATACCGTGCAGCACACCTGCAGTCCTGCTACTCTGAAAGCTGAGGCAGGAGGATCACTTGAGCCCAAGAGTATAAGAGTGCAGTGAGCTATTATTGCACCAGTGCAGTAGGCCTGGGTGACAGAGCAAGACCCTGTTTTAAAAAAAGAGAGAGAGAGGGCAGTGCCTATGGCTCAAAGGAGTAGGGTGCCGGCCCCATATGCCGGAGGTGGTGGGTTCAAACCCAGCCCTGGCCAAAAACTGCAAAAAAAAAAAAAAAGAGAGAGAGAGAGAAAAGAGAAAGAGCTTCCTTTTCAGCCAGCTTGCACATGTGCGGCTCCTTCATCCCCACCCCACACACCCTGCTTCCCAGCCTCCTCCGTATCCTTTCTCTTATGTCCTTCCCTTTGTTATCTGCCAAAGAAAGCCAGAACAGCAAGCTGCTGCCACCTTGTTATAGGTCAGGAGAAAATGCTCAACTCTCTACATTGTACTTTCACCTGTGAAAAAAGTGATACTGCCCAGGTGTGAGAGGGAGAAAGAAGCTTGGTAGGGAGGGGATCCCAAGACAATGCCGACCTGCTTCATAGTTTTTCTGGGGCCACGCAGGGTACTGCTCACCGGTTTATCTTCAACTGTCCTCTAATAATAAAAGCTGTACACCAAGGGCTCCCTGGTCATCTCCATGGGAACGCTGGCTAATATGCACGTGATGTCAATTCCCTGAAGCACCTCAGACACATCTCCTGGGAATTGTTCTCTGGCATAGGAGGAAGGTTAATAGATTTCTTCTGTGTCCACTTCTCTAACTTTATGTGACAAGTTTGCAAATCTAAGGATAGCAGGGTTAGTATGGTAGCTAAGTATAGGATTATAAAGTCAGGAAAGTCTGAGTTCTAACTGTGACTGGTTTTATGGCAGTCAGAGTATTACTTTAGCTTTCTTGGCCTTTGTTCCCTTAAGTGAATGACATCTGAAAGGAGATAACATCTAACGGCCCAGCTACTGAGAAGATAATATAAGTCCCTATAAGTTCTAGCACAGTAAGACTTAACAATGGCAGTTATTAACAGTATTTAGTGAAGACTCCGGTCCATATGGTCATATGCATTAATGGTACACTCCGGAAAAGCTCAGCTCAACATCTGCAGGGAACTTTTACCTTGTAGCTCTGGGAAGATGTTAAGTAAAGATGAAGACTTTTTTTTTTTTGCAGTTTTTGGCTGGGGTCAGATTTGAACTCGCTACCTCTGGCATATGGGGCCAGCACCCTACTCCTCTGAGCCACAGGCACTGCCCAAGGACCTTTTTTTTTTCCTTTTTCAGTAAAGTCTCACTTTATCATCCTGGGTAGAGTGCTGCAGCATCCTGGCTCACAGCAAACTCAAACTCTTGAGCTTAAGCAATCCTCTCGCCTCAGCCTTCCAACTAGCTGGGATGACAGGCGCCCACCACAACCAATCTCTTTTTTTAGAGATGAGGTCTCACTCTGGTTCACATTGGTCTTAAACCTGTGAGCTCAGGCAATCCACCGACCGCAGCCTCCAAAGTGCTGGGACGACAGGCATGAGCCACTGTACCCGGCAGGAGTAGTGATTCTTAACCTGAGGATTATGGACATGGAAGAGTCTCCAGAATTGTATATGCAATTTTATGTGTATTTGTGGGCAATTTCTGGTCAGAAGAGTTAGAGCTTTCTTAAGAATCTCAAAAGCATTAAAAAAAAAAAGTTAAGAATCACAGATCAAGGCTAAAGAGGCATTTAATTATAGGCATTTTTCTATGGAATGCTATAAAAGTTGACTATTCACAGTCATCTAATTCTGGGTTTCTCACACTGGATTAGATCAGGAACAAGTTTTATTCTTGCCCCGCTGAACTTAAAGATAGCCTCGGTTTTTCAGTCCTCTGTAAACATGTGATTTTTCAATACATTTGGATTTCTCAGAAACTGTGCACAAAACTTGAGCCAAGATCTGTGGTTCCCTTGGTATTACATTTGGGCTGCTCCAAGCCTTACAGTAATTTATAACCAGCCTGCTGTGTCGAGCCCGCCTCCCTCTATGACTAACAGGAAGAGAAGTTTGGCAGCAAGATTGCCCTTAATGAATGAAAAATGCAAACCTTGCAAATCCCTCTGCATTCAAATCCCCCAGAGTCCTGATGCAGACACATTTCCAAAAGCATGCATTTCCAAGATGCAATTTACTGCCCTTAGAGGTTCATTGGGGGCCACCCAAAGTATATAGGACTTATTAAGACAGATTTTATCAGCCAAGCAGATATAGTGGTTTTTATTATAAAATGGAGAAGTTTGATCAGACGAGAAGCTTGGCTGAGACATGACAAATCACCTGTTATCATGGCATATTTTAGTATGCCTTTGCAGGACAGGAGAGAATTGATCTCTGTGTTCCTAAGTTGCTTTACTGTATTCTACCACAGGATTCTGAAGGAGGAAGGAGACTTCAGGCCAGCGTTACCCTTTTAAGGGGTGTTCTTCTTTTTTCTTCCTTATTTTATTTATTTATTTTTATTAAATCATAACTGTGTACATTGATGCATTTATGGGGTTCAGTGTACTAATTTGATATACAATGTAAAATGCTTACATCAAACTGATTAAATACCTCCATCACCTCACTTATTTATTTGTTGTGGTAAGACAATTATATACTCTTTTCTTAATAATTTTGAAATGCACCATTGCATCATGCACATTAGGTGAGGTCCCCCCAAATACCTCCCGGCTTCCCCTCCCCAACTCTCTCCTCTTCCCTCCTACTTCCTGGACTATAGTTATGTTTTACCATTCACATGAATGTGTAGGTGATTACATATTGATTTCATAGTAGTACTGAGTGCAATGCCATTCTTGAGATACTTCACTAAGAAGAATATGTTCCAGCTCCATCCAGGTAAACATAAAAGATGTGAAGTCTCCATCTTTTTGTGGCTGCATAGTATTCCATGGTGTACCTATACCACAATTTGTTAATGCATTCATGGGTCAGTGGGCACTTGCAATGTATCCATGTCTTGGCAAGTATTAATTGGGCTGTAATAAAAATTCTGGTGCAAATGTCTTTGTTGTAAAATAATTTTTTTTATCATCTGGGTGTATACTTAGTACAGGAATTACAGGATCAAATGGTAGGTCTACTTTTAGTTCCTTGAGTATTCTCAAAACTTCTTTCCAAAAGGCTGTATTAGCTTGCATTCCCACCAGCTTTTTTTCTTTTCCTTTTGAGACAGAGTCTCAGGCTGTTGCCCTGGGTACGGTGCCGTGGCATCATAGCTCACAGCAACCTCCAACTGTTGGGCTAAAGTGATCCTCTTGCCTTAGTTTTTCTATTTTTAGTAGAGACAAGGTGCCGCTTTGGCTCAGGCTGGTCTCAAACTCATGAGCTCAAGGAATCCAACCACCGTGGCCTACCAGAGTGCTACGATTACAGGTGTGAGCCACTGCGCCTGGCCTGGAGTGTTCTTAAAAACAATGTGTGCTGGTGGCACCTGTAGCTCAGTGCGTAGGGCGTTGGCCATAGACACTGAGGCTGGCAGGTTCAAATCCAGCCAGGGTCAACTAAAATAAACAATGATAACTGCAACAAAAAACTAGCTAGGCATTGTGGCAGGCACCTGTAGTCTCAGCTACTACTTGGGAGGCTGAGGAAAGAGAATCACTTAAGCCCAAGAGTTTGAGGTTGCTGTGAGCTGTGACGCCATGGCACTCTATCTACTGAGGGTGACACAGTGAGACTCTGTCTCAAAAAAAAAAAACAACAATGCGTGTCAAGGGAGAAACTATCAATAAATTCTCACAGGTAGCAGCCAATGACTGCTTTTCATTTGTAGACTAAACTCAGTGAGGCAGAGACCCTGGGAGGTTCTGGGTATAGGAAGCCTTTTTTGTTAGTAAATGGAAAATATATGTTCCTGGAGTGTGGGGTACTAGTCCCCCTAGACATAGGATTTTATTATCCAATATAAAACACAAATTATAATACAGATGCAGGATTCCTTCTTCAAAATCCATGATTCCCCATGTGCTTCAGAATTTGGAATGTTTCAGGTTTTCAAAAAGTTATCATAATTTGGGGCAGATATACTGGACACCCAAGACAGGATGGGACAAACAAACTCATTCCATTATTTCTTCCTGCCAATATGAAAGTGTTGATCATGTTTTCCTTCATGGTTCTAAGATGAAAATGGATACAGTAGCTACAAGAACATCACTGTCATTCAGTGACAATCAAGAGCAGAAAGAGAGGTGCTAGGATTTCTTCTCATGATTCTCTTTCCTATCACAGAGACAAACTCTTTTCTAAAAACCCCAAGGAGGCTTCCCCCAGATATCATTGCCGAGAACTGAGTCCCAGACATAATGCAATACAAATTCCAGACAAAAGTTCATTCCTTGCCCTTAGGAGGACTGTCTTCCCTGTGTTTGCTGCTGCCGTAGCTGGACAAGCTAGGGTTCTTATGCAAGGAACAAGGAAGAAATAGCAGTGGAGAAGGCATGTAAATGGTGACTAACACCCCACATCTATCAAAAAGCAAGGTAGGGTTCTGATTGCTACGGAAGGAACAGCATAAATTGCCCACATGGCATCTGGGAGTATAATCTGTGTGCCTCTTCTAAGAAGCCCCCATGGACACTGAAAGTTAGACTTGTTATTCAAGCATACAGACTTATTTTTATTGGTTTATCCAGTGGTTATTAGTATCTTACCTTGAGATTTTATATGAAAGCATGGTGCTCAGCAATATAAGGGAAGGGGATAAAGGTAGAAGGCATTGGAGTAAGAGAGTAGAAAATTAGTCAAGACAGGTTATAGGCTAGACCAGGGGGTCAGCAAACTATAGTCCTTGGGCCAAATCCAGCCTGTTGCCTGTTTTTATAAAGATTTCTTGGTACATAGTCATGCCCACTGGTTTATGCATTATTTATGTTTGCTTATGTGCTACAACAGAGACCATATGGCCTATAAACCCTAAATGCTTATTATCTAGACCTTCACAGAAAAACTTTGCTGATCCCTAAGCTGGGCCAAGTGTGCCCTAAAATCTAGGTACAAGGCCACACGCATCTGAAAACTCACTTGGCCATCACTACAGGGAAGGAGGAAATCACCCCAGTAAGGCCAGATCCCAGAGCTCACAGCAGGGTGAGAGGACTAAACAGATGAGCTGGATGGGATCTCAGAATGAAAGTCAAGGTGAGCGTGTGGCTCTTTCAAGTGGACTTCTGAACAAGGGGATGGGCAAAGGTGATTGTGTGCTTGTGTGTGTAAATACAACTGTGGGCAAGAACCCCATCATTAGGATGAAAGAACCACAGATGACTGAACCACAGATCAGGGAAACCTAATGGTTAATATAGATTGGCAGCATAAAATCAGAGCTCGTGTAGGGATAAACCTGCACGACAGTTAAGAAACCTTCATTGGGGCTCAGCACCTATAGCACAGTGGTTACAGGCTGGCCACATACACAGAGGCTGGCGGGTTGGAAACCAGCCTGGGGCCAGCTAAACAACAATGACACCTGCAACAAAAACAACAAAAATAGTCAGGCGTTGTGGCGGGCACCTGTAGTCCCAGCTACTTGGGAGGCAAAGGCAAGAGAATCACTTAAGCTCAAGAGGTGGAGGTTGCTATGAGCTATGACGTCATAGCACTCTACCCAGGTGGCAGGTTCAAACCCAGCCCCAGCCAACAACAACAACAAAAAAAAAAAAAAGAAAGAAAAGAAAAAGGAGAAACTTTGGGTGGCGCCTGTGGCTCAGTGAATAGGGCGCCAGCCCCATATACCAAGGGTGGCAGGTTCAAACCCAGCCCCAGCCAAACTGCAACAAAAAAGTAGCCAGGTGTTGTGGCAGGTGCCTGTAGTCCCAGCTGCTTGGGAGGCTGAGGCAAGAGACTTGCCTAAGCCCAAGACTAGAGGTTGCTGTGATACCACCAGGGCACTCTACCAAGGGCAACAAAGTGAGACTCTGTCAGAAAGAAAAGAAAAGAAAGTTTTGATTGGTTTGAGGGGCACCGGGAGTGATGGAAATGATCCCTTCCCCAAGTCAGAATTGTTTTGGCAAATCCTTGAACTGAGCCTCACCTGGAGAGACCAGCAGATCACCTGGGGCTTGCCTCCAGGTTCAGCAGAGGCAGGGAATGAACACCAGGGTGCTGAATAAAACTTATTTCTGTTTGCAGTTAACCGAGACTGTTAATCTAGAATCACCACCCCCTACCTTTGACAATACCAAGGAAAAAGCAATTATATTTCAATTCTCTTTTTTCAAGATTCTCTCCGTTTGTGTAAATACAAAGATAGCACCTACATCCCCTTTGCCCACTCTGCACCTTAATGATGTTGTAATGTGATGCAACATATTCTATTTTTTTTATTTTTGAGAGTCTCACTTTGTGGCCCATGGTAGAGTGCCATGGTGTCACAGCACACAGTAACCTCAAACTCTCGGACTTAAGGGATTCTCTTGCCTTGGCCTCCCAAGTAGCTGAGACTATAGGTGCCTACCACAACACCCTACTATTTTTAGAGACAAGGTCTCACTCTGGTTCAGGCTGGTCTCAAACTCATGAGCTCAGGCAATCCACCTGCCTTGGCCTCCCAGAGTGCTGGGATTACAGGCGTGGGCCAGCCTGCCTGGCCCAACAACATATTCTAGGCTAATGTTTCCTGGTGACAGCTGGAAAGGCAGCTTTGTATTAGTATTAAAAATACTTGGGAATTTCACTGTGAGATGGGCTTCCTGCGAATCCCCTCCACATTGTGAGGATTCTCACAGCTCCATCCAAGAGGGTGTTCCTTTCCGGGAGGCAGTTTCCTTGCCTTTTCCTGTTCTTTGGCAGCTCAGAGCGCATATGACAACTTGTCTGACCCTTGGAGATTTAAGTAAACTTGGTTTGAACTCCCAGAGTGGCAGCTTGTGTGAGTCCAGGGTCCTTTAGCATGTTTCCCAGGATTCCTGGCCTTTAGAGTTCATAGATCCCTCTATCACTGCTCCAACATCCACTTCTGGGAACTGGGTTTTGTCCTGTTAGAGGTTGAATTGTGTCCCCCAAGAAAGATGTGTTGAAGTCTTAGTCCCCAGAACCTCAGAATTGGACCTTACTTGGAAGCAGTCAAGGTAAGACGACGTTATTATGGTGGCCCCTAATCTATTATGACTGGCGTATCTATAGAAGAGAAAATGTGGACACAGAGACAGACACACACACGGGGAAGGTGAAGTTAAGAGACACAGGGAAATGCTATCTATAAACCAAGAAAATGCCTGAGGCTACCAGAAGCTCAGAGAGGATCTTCAGAGGAGGAATGTCCTGGCTGATACTTTGATCTCAGACTTCCAGACTCCAGAGATATGAGACAGTACATTTCTGTTGTTCTAAGCCACCCAGTATTTGGCACCTTGTCACAGCAGCCCTAGAAAACTAATACACAGATACCCGACTGGCCTGGGCTCCAAGCCCCACACCTTGCCTAGGAGGCACCAGCAAATCTGTTCATGTCAGGCTTCTCCTGAGTTTACTGCTCTGGGTCCCCGGGAGCAGAGACTGTACAAACTCCACACTGCGGCCTGCTGCCCGCCCCAGCCCCTCACACTCCACCTTCAGGGATACCTTGCACTAGGTGTCCAACCTTTTTGTTTTCTCTGCTGCACATTGGAAGAAGACAAGTTGTCTTAGGTCACACGTTAAATACACAAAACGCTAATGAAAGCTGATCAGCAAAAAAAGGTCTGTGCTTGCATTTCGTGATCTCCAACACCATAGATAAACAAAAAAGTCCTCAGAAAATCAGCACCTGGCCCAGGGGGCACAGGTTGACACCCCTTCAGGGAAGCTTCCTATGAGGTAAGGGCTGGGCCTCTAGCCAGGCTTGTCTGCCTTCTTGAAGCTCCTGGAATACTGCAAAATAATTCTTCTCAATTTCATTTTACTATCTTTTTTTTTTTTTTGAGACAGTCTCACTTTGTCACCTTTGGTAGAGTGCTGTGGCGTCATAGCTCACAGCAACCTCAAACTCTTGGGCTCAAGCGATTCTCTTGCCTCAGCCTCCCGAGTAGCTGGGACTAGAGGCACCCCCCACAACATCTGGCTATTTTTTAGAGATGGGGGTCTCACTCTTACTTGGGCTTGTCTTGAAACTGTGAGCTCAGGCAATCCACCCACTTCAGCCTCCCAGAGTGCTAGGATTACAGGCATGAGCCACCATACCCAGCCTAACTATCATAATGTTTAATTCTGGGGTTTAGGTTGCTACTTAGATTTATACCTGCTACTTTGTTCACTGACTACACAAGAGAACAGCAAGAATCTAGGCGTTATAGTTCAGAGGCAGAAAGAGGAGAAAAGCTGGGCCTTTTCTTTAACTTGGGACTTCTAAGACATGGTGCACTGACTAGACTACAACAGATCCAGGGTCTGGACCTCAGCTGTTCATATTGTAAACACTTGACATGATCAGGTTTGCATATTCTTGAAACCAAATGATGAAATCAAGGGCCCTACTTAATTCACAACATGAACTATAATTGCCAAGTATATTGAAATACTCAGATCATCTCTAAAGAAAAGGTTTTTTTTTCCCCTTCTCTAAAGAAAAGTGCACTGAGACAAGGTGAACCACATTATGATCTGGATGACTTATAAATGTTGAATACAGTCCCATAGAATGGAGCTAGCATCACAGCTCCATCACTTAATGCTGTAGGCAAGTCCCATGGCCTCTGTTTACTTATTTATAAGTGGAAGATAATAATGATTAACTCATTAATGCACATCAAGTGCTTGGCACAGAGCCTGCCTAATCTATCCCTAGGTTATCTGTTACTTTTTTAAAAAGACCATCTCTCTGGATGAGGGGCAGGGGGCTAGCAGCTGGTGGCCAGAATTGTGTTTGGTTGCTAATAACAGGGGCTTCAGATAACAGTGGTTCAAACAAAACAAAAGATACATTCATTCTTTGTCTGTCCAAAAAAAAAAAGAGTATCAACCCTTGTGTGGTGGCAGTGCCTATAGTCCCAGCTACTCAAGAGACTGAGGTGTGAAGAACATTTGAACCTACAAGTTCACAGCTAGCCTGGGCAACTTGTGATACCCCATCTCTATTTTTTATTTATTTATTTTTTTTGAGACAGAGTCTCTCACTTTGTCACTCTTTAGAGTGCTATGTCATAGCTCACAGCAACCTCAAACTCCGGGTCTCAAAAAATTCTCTTGCCTCAGCCTCCCAAGTAGCTGGAACTATAGGCATCCACCACAATGCCCAACTATTTTTAGAAACAGGGTCACTTTTGGTCAGCCTGGTCTCAAACTCCTGAGCTCAAGCCATTCACCGACCTTGGCCTCCTAGAGTGCTAGGATTATAGGCGTGCGCCACCGAGCCAGGCCTGAGACCCCCCCATCTCTAAAACAGTAAAAGTGTATCAATGGGTAGCCCAAGGCAAGTATGTTGTCTCACAGTCAGGAGGGACTCAGATCCTCACGGCTCTTTGCTCAGGCCTTCTTTACCGTGAGGCTTCCTTCCTCCAAGTCACTTCATGATACAAGATGGGGCTCCAGCCATTACAGCTGCATCACATATCACAGACAGCTGCTATTCCCTTCAAGGAAGCTTCCCAGAGTTTCAACTAGAAGCTTCTGTTTATGTTTCATTAGCTAGGACATAGTCACATGGCCACAGCCACACCTAGCTGCAAAGCAGGCTGAAACAGGTTGTTTTCCAATGTAATTAGAGTTCCCTTACTGAGGAAGATGAGGACCATGAGTTTTGATAGGCAGCTCTCCTTCCCCACCTCCACCTTTGCACAGGTTGGAGCTATAAAGGACCCAGGGTTCTGAAATCCTGAGAGAAGGAAGATTCACTCAGAAAGACCAGGAGAGTGTTAAGTCAGGGAGATGGCTAGGATCTCTTTGGTACAACATAATTTTTAGAGACAGAGGAGAGAGAGCACCGGCAGAAAACTAAGTCCTTGTTCTGGCAGAATTCTCATAATTTTAGAGAACAGAATGTGAATAAGTCTCAGAATCCCTGCCCATTATGAGCTGGTGCTTTTTAACATCTGTAAGGCGGATACTGTAAAATAAACCCTGCACAGGAAAATCTGGGCTTGAACTGGCTTTACCGCTCCCTAAAGGAGGGCTTTGGAAAGTCACTCTTCTAAACGGAGAAGGAACTATGCTCACAGAAATGCCTATGTTAAAGAAAGAAGGTATTTTCAGCTTGTATTCTTTTTATCGCTCTAGATATTCTTAACCCTCAGGGTGTAGACGAATAAACTAAGGAACAAAAAAGCGACATTCTTCCCTAGAGCCACACTGCAAGGACCCAATAGAGCCAAGATAACGCTGAGAGTCTGGAGCATTCTGGGACCTCTTCTCTTCCTGTGACAGTGACCATGGACCAGCTCCTATCACCCTCAGGTGGTTCTCTGGGTAGAGCAAAAATGAGCCTGACCCATTGGTAAGTGAATGACCCGGCAAGGCCAACTGACTTGGCCAAGCCCCAGGAATTCTCTCACCATCAGTTTCGCTCAGCATCTTCTCTTCTGTCTTCTCACAGGACCACCGATTCAGGGAGCATTTTGGTTGCAGTTGAGAATGGCAATGATGACATGACGATGGTGCCTTGTGCCTCTCCTGTGTTCATTCTCTTAAAAAAACAAAAAGGGGTTTGATGGTCTACTGCCTTTAGAAAACATAGTCCAGCACATCCCTTTCCCTGATACTCTCAAAGCATGGGATCCTGCAGTAAATATTTGGGTTTCATTTAGTTTAATCTAGCATCTCTAAAATATAGTATTCCTTTTTTTTTCTTTTTTGAGACAGGGTCTCACTTTATCACCCTGGTTACAGTGCTGTGGCATCACAGCTCACGGCAACCTCCAACTCGTGGGCTTAAGTGATATTCTTGCTTTAGCCTCCCAAGTAGCTGGGACTACAGGCACCTGCCACAATGCCTGGCTATTTTTTGGTTGTAGTTGTCATTGTGGTTTGTTGTTTGGAAGGCCCGGGCTAGATTTGAACCTGCCAGCTCCGGTGTATATGGATGGCGCCCTAGCCACTGAGCTACAGGCACCAAGCCAATATAGTATGCCTTATTTCAGCAAATGGCATTATCTTATCTTCCATCCAATTACCCACTTCAGAAACTGTCGTCCTCCCACCTCCGGGTATACCATTCACTCTGCATGGCACGCTTTCCCTCCACCTCTTCATTTGGCTGACTCCAACTTACACTGTAGGTCTCAACTCTAAATCCCCTTTCCTCAACCCTGGCTTAGAGACCGGGTTATAACCCCTGGCTTAGAGACTAGGTTCCCACTTATCCTCTTGCACTTCTTCTACCACTCCCCCTTCCACCCCTGCCCCCTATACATACTGTATTTATGGCCACTGTGGTCCTTCTGCAGCAGCCACCTAATTGCTTTTACTTGCTTCTAGTCTTTGCCCTACTCTAATCCTTTCCCCATACTATACAATGGATGATCTTAATGTATGCCAATCATCTCACTATGCAAAGCCAAAAGACAAGGTCCAGACTCCTTGAGTAGGCCCAGACCCCTTCTCTGCCTTAATACACTCAATAGTGTGAGACTTTGGTCTCATAGAAATCTCAGTTTTTCAAATATTCTACACCATTCCTCCTCCCACCTCCGGGTATACCATTCACTCTGCATGGCACGCTCTCCCTCCACCTCTTCATTTGCTGACTCCAACTTGCACTTTAGGTCTCAACTCTAAATCTCCTTTCCTCAACCCTGGCTTAGAGACCAGGTTATATCCCCTGGCTTAGAGACTAGGTTCTCACTTATCCCCTTGCACTTCTTTTGTCAGAGTGTTCATTGCTGGAACTGTTAAATAGCTCACTAGAGCAGGCACCATATATATCCCCTATGTACTGTGGAAACCCCTACTTTCAACAAAAAGCCCTTATAACCTAAGCTTTTGCAAAACATTCGTAAGAATTCATGAATTTTGGCTGAGCATGATAGCTCATGCCTGAAATTATAGTACTCTGGGAGGTTGAGGTGGGAGGATCCCTTGAGCTCAGGCATTTGGAAGCAGCCTGAGCAAGAACAAGACACCATCTCTACTAAAAATAGAAGTATTAGTTGGATGTTGTGGCAGGTACCTGTAGTCCCAGCTACTCAGGAGGCTGAGGCAGGAGGATTGCTTGAGCCCAGGAGTTTGAGGTTTCTGTGAGTGAGGTTGATGCCACTGCACTCTACCCTGGGCAACAAACAGAGCTGGACTTTGTCTCAAAGAAACACAAAAAACAGGCAGCACCTATGGCTCAACTTACCTGAGGCAGGAAAAGCAAAGAAGTAAGAAACCCCGGGGAGAAAAGTGGTGGCTAATAATTAAAAAATACGGTGAAATTCTTCACAACTGTAAAACAAGAAGACCATAGATACTAAATGCAATGTTATTGGTACAAATTTTTGTCCTTTACAAAGTATTCAGAGAAGGGAGAAACTAATGTTTGCTGTAGCAGCAGGACCTGCAGACGCATTGGAGGAGGTTGAATCTGGAGCTGGTCTTCGATGGGTGGTATGTTTGGGCAGATAAGAGATTGGAATCTTATATTCCAGATGGAGATAATAATATCCTCAAGGTCCAAATACTAAAAGGCAAGACTAGGGACCATTGATCAGGAAAGCCGGAAAGATTCTAGAGAGCCAGATGAAGAAAGTGGGCTTAGGGCAGCGCCTGTGGCTCAAGGAGTAGGAAACTGGCCCCATGTACCAGTGGTGGCAGGTTTAAGCTGGCCCCACCCGAAAACTGCAAAAAAAAAAAAAAAAAGAAAGAAAGAAAGAAATTGGGCTTAATGTGTGGAACAATATATTCTAATTACAAACTAGATTAATATAAATAAATAAGTAAATTAATACTTCCATAGACAAATTAATTTTAAAAACTTCATAAGTTCTTTATTTGAATTTTTTTTTTTTTTGGCTGGGGCTGGGTTTGAAACCACCACCTCCGGCATATAGGGCCAGCGTCCTACTCCTTTGAGCCATAGGTGCTGCCCTGCTGAATGATAAGCTTCTTAATGGAAGGGATTTCATAAAATTTCTCTTGGTATCTCCTTATGTAACGCCTAAGGTGTTATCTTTTTAATAATAATAATGATAAAAGGTAAATGGATAACTGAATTTATCAGTTCCAGAGAAGGAAATTCCAGATTTCAAACTAGAGTTTCTCTAAGCCAATCCAGTAATGCCTTGAAGACTATGTTACTGCAAATTGAATCTAGGAATTCAGGACAAAAAATGACTTCATCATGCTGTGGAGAGAAAGGATATGCTAATGCTGACAAGCGACCCACTGGCTGTTTCCTGAAGCAGGGATGATGAATGGGTAGGTGGGGGCTATGTCTCTTCTCATCACGACTGTGCCTTCTTCCTCTCCCTATGGTCACCCAGCCTGGAGTACAGTGACATAATAATAGTTCACTGCAATGCCAACCTTGAACTCCTGGGCTCATGTGATCCTCCTGCATCAGCTTCCAAGTAGCTGGACTATAGGGGCACAGCACCACACTTGGCTAATTTTTTCTCTTTTTGTACAGATGGGGTCTCCCAGTTGCCCAGGTCTAGCCTCAAATGATCCTCCCACCTCAGCCTCCCAAAGTGCCAGGCATGAGCTACTGCCACCACACCAGGCCAAGATTATGCCTTCTTTATAGACATTAGGCTAAGAAGCTCTTTGCAGAGACAGGCATCTCCAGCAGAGATCCTACTTTTTTTACAGGTGCCAGAGGAAGTGAACCAAGTGTTTTCACTAAATTTTCTCTGTCTTTCTATATTGTTGGTAATGTATGTGTTTCAATCAACTTGCTAACATTTTCATTTAGGTATCCAAGTGCAGGGATAAAGGAAAACCAAAAAAAGAAGAATCTTTGTTGGAACATATTAGTGCTTAAATTTAAATGACTTTATCAAAATTTAAAAAAAGAAATCCTGAAAAAGTATAGATAGATTCCAAAACTTTTATACTCCACTACAAAACAGTATATATTTGTGTAATAATTGTATGAAAAAAATCCAAAGGTATGAAATAATAGGAAAATAAAACGTTGGATAGAAAGCAATGCCATTGGCTAGGCGCCGTGGTTCATTCCTGTAATCCTAGCACTCTGTGAGGCTGAGGCAGGTGGATTGCTTGAGCTCAGGAGTTTGAGACCAACCTGAGCAAAACTGAGACCCCGTCTCTACTAAAAATAGAGGATCGCTTGAGCCCAAGAGTTGGAGGTTGCTGTGAGCTATGACACCATAGCACTCTACCCAAGGTGACAGCTTGAGACCTTGTCTCAAAAAAAGAAAAAAGAAAGCAATGCCATTTTTGGAAATAACTAGTATACACATTTTAAACATATTAACTTCTTTTTTATTGTTTCAAATTAGCTCACATTTGTAATAAGATAATAACCATGGTTTTAATTTTATTTTTGTTCTTTTTCAGCACTATTTTTCACAATGCAACTAACAATCTGAAGATCATTCATCACTTATCCAGAAATGCAAAAATGTAACTATTTCCAAATAAATAAGTTAAGGTTTTTCAGTGAGAAAATCTGTGGAACTAAACTTTCAAAAAGAAAAGAAGGAGGGGAAAAAAGAGAAACTACAGTGAAATAAGTCACTAAACCATTAGCTATAATTTGTGCAAAACAACTTTTATAATGAACGCAGTTAGACATTGGGTTTAGGAAACCATACTTTTTAAACCAAGAAGGTTGGAAGGTCTGGGGTGAAAGATCAGATACTCACAAGCATCCCCCACTATAGGAAAATACTGCCAGGATCTCCTGTGGGCACTTGTCATTCTCATTCTGCACCTTGGATTCCCACTTGGATTCCCATATTGAGATTTGGCATCTTGTTTTCTCTCACGCTTTCTGACGGTCCCTTTGTAGATTCAGCAATAGTCAGGTCTTTGGTACTGTCCTGATCAAACAACTTGGAAGAAGGCCAAAGAATGTGCACCCCGTGTTCCAGAAGAGGGCTACTCCAGCCATGGTGACCAGGTCAGTGAGGACAGGGAAGTGATGGCAGTCACCTCTGAAGTAGACAAGAGCAGTTCTGAGCCAGGGCCTCCATCAGTATAACAGGATTCCTCTTAACTCCCGAGTTACTGAAATTTATATCTGCAATTTCCCCCAATACTGATTATCCTATTTGGTTTGCAATACAGCTTTGCTCCTCACGACATATTTCTGATACCTCCCAAATCCCATTTCACTTCCTTTCACAAGAATACCTGTTGCCAGCTCAGCTGTCTGACCACAATCCAGCCTTCCAAATATTGGGCAAGATGTGATACCCAGTTGGGACTTCAGTCACTGATGGAACACAACCCCAGACTGGGTTTCAAACAAGCCTAATCATGCAAGGGTGCAAAAGAACAAAGTTTTAAAATCTGTAGATGACATGAAGCTAGAAGAGATAGCCAATGTGATGAGACTTTTACAAGCCTCTAAGAGCTTGAAATGTTGGTTCAAGAGAAACAAACAGAATGAGATTTAACAGCCCTAACTTGGGTTCCAAATACCATCTCAAATACACATAATGGAAAAAATTGCTTGAGTATTTTATATAGAAAGACCTGGGTATATTTGTTGATTGTAAGTTCAGTGTGATGTGATTTAGTTGCTCTAAAAGCTAATCCCCTTGTGGGCTGCATTAATAGAATCGTGTCCAAATCACGCAAGGCAATAATCTCAATATACTCACCTTCAACTGGTCAGGCAACAGCTGAGTACTCAGATGTGACCTCCATTCTACACGAGGGTCATTGAAAACCATAGACAGTTCAGGGGAAGCAGACCAGGAGAGAGAGGTCTAGACTCTTCATTGCAAAAGGAATTGTTGGAACAACTGTTCAGCCACAGCAATGGCTCTATGTCAATTAAAACCCTTTCTGTTCAACAGACAACTCAGACAGTTTGAGGCAATCAGGGAGCATGCATCCTAATGACACAGACGGGGCTGCCATTCAGATGAGTTGCACAGGTTTGTTTGAACTAGTTGTTTATCTCTGGCATCTGCTCTGATTCTTTGGTTCCCATAGAGGACTGGTTATTTTATCTTATTATTGTTATTATTATTATTTTTTGAGACAGAATCTCACTATGTTGCCCTAGGTAGACTGCTATAGTGTCACAGCTCACAGCAACCTCAAACGCTTGGGCTTAAGTGATTCTCTTGCCTCAGCCTCCCAAGTAGCTGGAACTAAGGCGTCCGCCACAACACCTGGCTATTTTTTGGTTGTAGTTGTCATTGTTGTTTGGCTGGCCTGGGCTGGATGTGAACCCACCAGCTCCCATGTATGTGGCTGTTGCCCTACCCTATGAGCTATAGGTGCCAAGCCAAGAATTAATATATTTAAATGTATGCATAGTAAAAAAAAGGTTAGAATGTTATGTACAAATGAAGATGTAATTCTCTTTAGAGGAAGTAGAACAAACAATTTTTACTTTTTTGTGTGTTTTCCAATTATCTTGTTAGGAACATATACTGTTACTTTTATAATCAGATAAAATATTCCTTTGTAAATAAAAGTAATTACATTTTCAACAGCTACAGACAGAGTTTAGAATAGTGGATGAAACTTAAAAGAACACAGATTCTTGACTCAATGATACTGTTTGCCTTAAAAATCATCACAGTAGGGTGGCGCCTGTGGCTCAGTGAGTTGGGCACCAGCCCCTTATACCAAGGGTGGCGGGTTTGAACCTAGGTCGGGCCAAACTGCAACAAAAAAAACCAGCTGGGCATTGTGGTGGGCGCCTATAGTCCCAGCTACTTGGGAGGCTGAGGCAAGAGAATTGCTTGAGCTCAAGAGTTTAAGGTTGCTGTGAGCTGTGATGCCATTGCACTCTACTGAGGGCAACAAAGTGAGACTCTGTCTCAAAACAAACAAACAAACAACAACAACAAAACAGAAGCCAGTCAAGTTAAAGCATTAAGTCAGAGTATGTCTCTCTGATCTCTCCCTTCAAATACTTCTCAGCTCACTCAGGCTAAGAGCCAATATCTGCCTTTGCCCACAGACTGCATGAGAACTGGTCCCTGTTATGCCTCCTGCCTCATCTCCTGTAACTGTCCCTCCAGCTCCTTGTGATTCTGCTCTGTTCCTCAAATTCCATTACCTCCTCAAGTCTGCAAATGGCAAGGTTCTCAGTGATACCCCCCCCATTTTAAATTGCAAACCCCCCTCTTTCAGCAGCACCTTACTCTACTCATTTTCTTTCCCCCACAAGTTTTAGCATCTTTTAGAAAACTCATGTAAATTCTTTTCTTTCTTTCTTTCTTTTGTTAAGAGACAGAGTCTCACTTTGTCACCCTCGGTAGAGTGCCGTGGCCTCCTGAGTAGCTGGAACTATAGGTGCCCACCACAACGCACCCTTGGCATATGGGGCCAGCGCCCTACTCACTGAGCTGCAGGCGCCTCCCTATAAATTATGTTCTTATGTTCTTGTTTTTTATCTGTTTCTCCTCACTTGCATATAAGCTCCATGAAGGCAGAAGATTTGTCTTGTTTAATATTTTGTCTGATCTGCTTAATGCTAAGCACCCAGAATAGTGCCTGACTGATAGTAAACACAGAAAGGACATTTGTTGGAAGGAGGAAGAGAGACAAAGAGGATAAGATGAAAGAATAGAGGAAAGGAAAGAGGAAGGGAAAGAAGACCGGAAGTGGACAAACAGAGGAAATGCTTTCCCAGAGAAGGAATTCCTGACCTGGAGAGAAGTGTGGCTTGGATAACTTTGACGTTTTATTCCAAGTCTGAGATTCTGTAACAATAGGACTCTTTCCTTCTGCCACTATCCCCCTGATTTATACTTACTTAGATTTATTACTTGCCAAGTGTATTAGACAGGCAGTATTTGGGTGCAGAGAAGAGAAATACTCAGGTCACATAAACAAAAAGAGAGGTTTTAGGCCGGTGCGGTGGTTCACGCCTACATAATCCCAGCACTTGGGGAGGCTGAGATGAGAGGATCACTTGAAGTCAGGAGTTGGAAACCAGCCTGAGCAATATAGTGAGACCTTTTCTCTACAAAAAAATAGTAAAATCAGCCAACTGTGGTGGGCATCTGCAGTCCCAGTTACTCAGGGGGCTGAACTAGGAGGATCATTTGAACCCAGAAGTCTGAGGTTGCAAGAACTATGATGGCACCATTGGACTCTAACTGGGGCAACAAAGCTAGACTCTGTCTCTTGGTGGGGGGGGAGGTGGAGAAAGGTTTTAATTGAACATGTGAAATGTTATGGACTTTAAGGGCAGGAACTCCAATGTGGTCCCTGAAGGGGCTGAAACCAGGCTGGCTTCTTAGTCTTTCCCATGCCTGTGAGTATTCAAGTCCTTCCCTCACAGACACCTCATTTCTCCTTACTGGACAGCCACGGGACCTCTCAGCTCCCCAGCCCATCACCAACTAGAGTCTCTGTTCCAATTCCAAATTCTTCAAAAACAAATGCAGTTGGCTTGGCACAGTTTATCCATTGTTTCCCCATATTTCACGTGGTACCAGAAGCTGTCACCAGAGACAGCAGTGTCAGAGAGTGAAACCACTACCAAACAGTCCACCCTGGTGGGCTTGGGAAGGGAGACAGTTCTCAGGGAAGAAGCATATGGGTTGAACAGGAGAATTGGCAAGCACTCCAGGGCACCACCCCTCTGGAATCTAACTGCATTAACATTCTGAACAATCTAATTGCATTTCCCAAGCAATTTCCTGTCTGGAAGAGGTTGCTGATTTCTTTGAAGCTAAAATAGGCACATCCTTCACTTTAAAAATAATAAACAGCTTTCTGAGAAACTTCTGAAGACATTTTTCTACCACCTGGAAAAGCACAGTAAGAGGATTCATCTCCCAGAATAGGAGTGGCAGAGGCTTTACCCTGAAATAGGGCTGACAACATGTTGTGAAAGTCTGCACCATAATCACAGATGTAAGTGTAATGATTTTTTTATTATAAATAAGCTTTTGATTAAAGTATAACGAAAATACAGAAAAAGTGCACAAATCCTAAGTAGTAAGCTGGATGAATTTCCAAAAATAATCACATCCATGTAACCAGCATTCAGATCAAGATATCAGCATTACCACTCTGCTAGAAGCATTCCCCTCCCCCATACTCACATACCTGAGGTAACCATTCTCCACACTTCCATTAATCAGCTTTGCCTAAAATTCCTGTTTAAGTTTTTGTTTTTCCTATTGGGTTGACTATCTTTTTACTTTTTAAAGCAACTTTATTGAGAAATAATTGACATGCATTAAAGTGCATATATTTAAAGTGTATAATTTGGCTGGGCATGGTGGCTCACACCTATAATCCTAGCACTCTGGGAGGCCAAAGCAGGTGGATTGCTTGAGCTCACAAGTTCGAGACCAGCCTGAGCAAAAGCAAACGCCCAGGCAGCACCTGTGGTTCAGTGGGTAGGGCACTGGCTCCATATACCAAAGGTGGCAGGTTCAAACCCGGCCCCAGCCAAACTACAACAACAAAAAAATAGCCAAGAGTTGTGGCGGGTGCCTGTAGTCCCAGCTACCCAGGAGGCTGAGGCAAGAGAATCACCTAAGCCCAGGAGTTGGAGATTGCTGTGAGGTATGACAACATGGCACTCTACCAAGGGCAATAGAGACTCTGTCTCCAAAAAAAAATAAAATAAAATAAAGAAAGCAAGAGCCCATCTATACTAAAAATAGAAAAACTGAGGCAAGAGGATCACTTGAGCCCAGGAGTTGGAGGTTGCTGTGAGCTATGACACCATGGCACTCTACTACCCAGGGCAATAGCTTGAGATTCTGTCTCAAAAATTAAAAAAAAAAAAAAAAAAGCATTAAGTATACAATTTGATAAATATTTGGCATAATGTATACACCATGAAACCATCACTATGATTAATATAGTGAACATTATCCATCCCTCTCAACCCTAGGCAATAACTGTTCTATCTTCTGTCATTATAGATTGGTTTGTATTTTCTAGAATGTTATAAATGGAATTGTACAGCATTATCTACCTTTTTTTGTGATATTCAGCATAATGATTTTGAGGTTCATCCAGATCTTTACATGTTACACTAGTTTATTCCTTTTTTACTACTGAGTAGTATTCCATTATATGGATATACCACACTTTGTTTATACATTAAACTGTTTATGGGCACTTGAGTTGCAGTTTGGGCTTATTTTATATAAAGCTGCTAGTAATGTTATACACAAGGTTTTGTATAGATATATGCTTTAATTTACTCTGGGGTGAATACTTGATAGTGGAATATCTAGGTCATATGGGAGCTGTACATTTAACTTTGTAAGACACTACTGAAATGGCTTTCATTTTACATTCCTAAGAGCAGTGTAGGAGAGTTTTAGTTCCTCAGTCCTCTTACTAACACTGAAATGATCATTCTTTTTTAATTTTGGACATTCTCTACATGTATTCTGGTAACTTATTGTGATTTTCTTTTTCTCTTTTTTTTTTCTTCTTCAGACAGAGTCTAACTTTGTTGCTCTCAGCATCATAGCTCACAGCAACCTCAAACTCTTGGACTCAAAACATCCTCTTGCCTCAGCCTCCTGAGTAGCTAGGGCTACAGGTGCCCACCACAATGCCCAGCTATTTTTTTTTTTTAATTTTTTGAGAAATAGGGTCTTATTCTTGCTCGGGCTGGTCTCAAACTCCTGAGCTCAAGCAATCTACCTTTTTTAACCTCCCAGAATGCTAGGATTACAGGCGTGAGCTACTGTGCCCGGCCCTCATTTTACATTGTGATTTTCTTTGTGTTTTCTTATTGACTAGTGATTTGGGGCACATCTTTTGATGTGCTTATTTGTCATCTGTAGTCTTTGTTTTGGCTAAGTGGCTATATAAATCTGCTCATTTTTAAATTGGACTATTTGCTTATTAATTTTTTGTAGCTCTTCATATATTCTAGATACAAGTCTTTTTTTTTTTTTTTCCGTTTGAGACAGAGCCTCAAGCTATTGCCCTGGGTAGAGTGCCATGGCATCACGGCTCACAGCAACTTCCAACTCCTGGGCTTAAGTGATTATCCTGCCTCCACCTCCCAAGTAGCCGGACTATAGGTGCCTGCCACAATGCCTGGCTATTTTTTGGTTGCAGCTGTCATTGTTGTTTGGTGGGCCTGGGCTGGATTCGAACCTGCCAGCTCAGGTGTATGTGGCTGGCGCCTTAGCCTCTCGAGTCATAGGGGCTGAGCCTAGATACAAGTGTTTTACCAGATGTGATTTGCAAATATTTTCTCAATGTTTGTGACTTTTTTTCCTTTTCAAGGGCAAAGATTCCTAATTTTGAAAAAGTCTAATTTATCATTTTTTTTATAAGTTATGCTTTGAGTGGTGCATATCTAAAAGATATTTGCCTAATTCTTTTTTTTTTTTTTTTTTGAGACGGAGCCTCAAGCTATCCCCCTGGGTAGAGTGCCATGGCTTCACAGCTCATAGCAACCTCCAACTCCTGGGCTCAAGCAAGTCTCCTGCCTCTGCCTCCCAAGTAGCTGGGACCACAATGCCTGGCCATTTTTTGGTTGCAGCCATCATTGTTGTTTGGCAGGCCTGGGCTGGGGATTCGAACCCACCACCTTAGGTGTATGTGGCTGGCACCTTAGCCGATTGAACCACAGGCACCGAGCCTATTTGCCTAATTCAATGTTTCTTTTTCCATTTTGGGTTATTGTAACAGAATATTACAGACCGAGTAATTTATAATAAACAGATAGTTGCTGGCTCACAATTCTGGAGGCTGGGAAGTCCAAGAGCATGGCACCATCATCTATCTGGTAGGGGGCTTCCTGGTAGAAGGCAGAAGGGCAAGAGAGAAGAAGAGTGAGAGACAGAGGACTAACCTCAGTCTTTTGTCAGGAATCTGCTCCCGTAATAACTAACTTTTTGTTCAGGCTGATCTCCAACTCGTGAGCTCAAGCAATCCCCCCGCCTGAGCAGCCCAGAGTGCTAGGATTACTGGTATGAGCCACCTCGCCTGGCTTTAATAAATATTTAAGAAGATAATGGTCCCAAATTATCCAAATTTATTGACAATGTAAACCCATAGATTTAAGAGACAACATTGTTAGTAGAAATTAACAAAAACCTAAGATATACTGAGTTGATAAATCAAAAGTCAGTGTTATTTGGTTATAATTTTTTTCCAGACTGATCTATAAATTTAAGGCAGTCTCAACCAATACCCCAGTATCCCTGCCTGCAACTTTTTTGTTTTTTTGTATTTTTGCAAAATTGAGTAGTTGATTCTAAAATTCACTTGGAAATGTAAAGAACCTAGAATAGCTATAACAAATTTTAAAAATAACAAAGTGCCTGGCCAGTGTTAGCACTTTTTCTGTGTCCATTTACCTTTCTCAAAATTAAGGAGATAGTTTTCTGTGTTTCTGTTTTGTTTAGAAATTTCCTAGTTTTCTTTTTTTTCATTTTAACATTTAAATCTAAAATCTATCTGGTATTGATTTTTGTGTATGAAGTGAGATGAGGATCAAGATTCATTTTTTTATATGCATATTTCATTGACCCAGCACCAGTTTTTGAAAAGTTTATCATTTCCCCACTGTACTTTAGGGTCAACTCTGTCATTAATTTATTACCATATTTTTTTTTTTTTTTTTGAGACAGAGTCTCAGTAGAGTGCTGTAGCATCACATCTCACAGCAACCTCAAACTCTTGGGCTCAAGCAATTCTCTTATCTCAACCTCTCAAGTAGCTGGGACTACAGGTGCCTGCCACAACACCCAACTATTTTTTGGTTTCAGTTGTCTTTGTTGTTTAGCAGGTCTGGGCCGGGCTCGAACCTGCCAGCCTCAGTGTATATGGCTGGTGAGCTTACTTGCTGAGCTACAGCCACCAAGTCAATACTATATATGTATTAGTCTGTTTCTTGACTGTGTGTATATATGGTTTTAACTTCAGCCTGATTGATCTGAAGCAATCGTTTCATAGTTTTAAGTTTAAAGGAAAACTGAGTTAAGTAAACATAAGTTTTTACTCAATGGACTATTATTGCTTATCTAAAATAGAGAAAATACAGTTTAAATTCAAGGAGTATGATAAGGTGATTATTATATTAAAAAACTATATAGCCAGGTGTGGTGGCTCACACCTGTAATCCTAGCACTCTGGGAGGCCAAGGCAGGAGGATTGCTTGAGGTCAGGAGTGGAGCTCCAGACCAGCCTGAATAAGAAACCCCATCTCAAGGCAGCACCTGTGGCTCAGTGGGTAGGGTGATGGCCCCATATACCAAGGGTGGTGGGTTCCAACCCAACCCTGGCCAAACTGCAATAAAAAATAGCTGAGCGTTGTGATGGGTGCCCATGGTCCCAGCTACTCAGGAGGCTGAGGCAAGAGAATCACCTAAGCCCAGGATTTGAAGGTTGCTGTGAGCTATGATGTCATGGCACTTGACCAAGGACAACAAACTGAGACCCCATATCTAAAAAAAAAAAAGAAAAAAGAAACCCCATCTTGGCTGGGTGCCTATGGCTCAAGCAGCTAAGGTGCCAGCCACATACACCTGAGCTGGCGGGTTCAAATCCAGCCGGGGCCCACCAAACAACAATGACAGCTGCAACCAAAAAATAGCCAGGTGTTATGGTGGGTGCCTGTAGTCCCAGCTACTTGGGAGACAGCAGCAGGAGAATCACTTAAGCCTAGGAGTTGGAGGTTGCTGTGAGCTGTGATGTCATAGCTCTCTATACAGGGCAGCAGCTTGAGGTTCTGTCTCAAAAAACAAGAAACCCCATCTCACTCAGTGGGTATGGTGCCAGCCCCATATACTGAGGGTGGCAGGTTTGAACTGGTCCCTGGCCAAACTGCAACAACAAAAAAAATAGTGGGGTGTTGTAGCAGGCACCTGTAGTCCCAGCTACTAGGGAGGCTGAGGTAGGAGAATTACCTAAGCCCAGGAGTTGGAGGTTGCTGTGAGCTCTGATGCCACAGCACTCTACCAAGGGAGATATAGTGATACTCTGTCTCTTAAAAAAAAAAATTAAAGAAACCCCATCTCTACTAAAAATAGAAAAATTAGCTAGGCACCATGGCATAAGACTATAGTCCCAGCTACTCAGGAGGCTGAGTTTGAGGTTCCAATGAGCTACAGTGAGCCACTGCACTCTGCCAGGGGTGACAGCAAGACTCTGTCTCAAAAAAAAAAAGGAAAGAAAGAAAAGAAAAAACTCCCTAATAATATGTTTTCATGTCATAGTAGAAGGCATTTTAATCTATATTTTCAAATAAAAAGTATCGATTAGCCCACTTTGTAATCTAAAGTTTCAAATAATAGGTTAGAGATAAAATTATGCCACTCAGGCAGTGATACTACTAAGGTACCATATACTTAAATTTATTATAATCTACCCTGTAATTATTGTAATTAAAATATTCCAGGAACAAATAATATTTAATTTCTTTGTGAAGGATGGAAGATCGTTTTCTCATTATATGTGTATAAACCTTATTCCAACACTATTTTCATTCTGAGACTTAAACACAATTTCCTCAGCAATGTTTTTTTTTTGTTTGTTTGTTTTTTTGTAGAGACAGAGTCTCATTTTGTCACCCTCGGTAGAGTGCCATGGTGTCACCCAGCTCACAGCAACCTCCAACTCCTGGGCATAGGCGATTCTCTTGCCTCAGCCTCCCGAGTAGCTGAGACTACAGCTGCTTGCCACAATACCTGGCTATTTTTTTATTACAGTTTGGCAGGGGCCGGATTTGAACCCTCCATCCTCGGTATATGGGGCCAGCACCCTACACACTGAGCCACAGGCACTGCCCCCTCAGCAATGTTTAGATGTGTGAAAATTTCAATTTTTGAGACGTTTGAGAGTTGATTAGGTTATGAGGGCTCTGCCTCATAAGTAATATTAGTGTCCTTAGAAAAGAGGCCTGAAGGAGCTTATTTGTCCTGCTATGTGAAGATGTGGCAAGAAAATGCTTCCCTGAGGAACAGGCCCTCACCAGTTGCCAAATCTGCTGGCACCTTGATCTTAGGCTTTATTAAAGTGACCAGATGTCCCACTTTTGGAGGGACAGTCCTGATTCTTAACAATTTGTCCCACATCCCACAGTGTTTTAAAAAAGTCCTGATTCTTGGAAAGAATGCACAACAAGCTAGAGAATGGCAGGAGAATGGGAGGGGAATATACAGTTTTCAGCTGCCATGTGGCTATTTTGCCAGGATATGGATTTTATATTATTTTTGTTAATTTTATAATGTTAAACTTTAATAATAACAAATAATTGTTGAGAACTGATTATCGAGAACTGCTTCTCAAAGTTTGCATTGTTGATCAGTTGTTAGAATTCAACCACCATTGTTTGGACTTAATGAACAATGGAATTTTTTGGCATTGGCAATGACAAAAACATTTTGTAACTGTCTCTCAGACGATACATCGTACTGCGTGCTAGTGCTGGTTAAACAAGTGATGTCAACAAATCAGCTATTCAGATAATTTAGGTAAGTAATTTATTTATTTATTTCATGAATTTAGCAGACAGTACTCGTATTATTTGTATTTTATAGTGGCAGCAAAATGTCTAGCGCCGGCCTTGAAAGTAACACTTACAACTTACGAGGTATCATTATTAAAAAAATATATTGATAAGGAAAAGGTTAAATCTTGGGCATCAGCAAAAATCACAGTAGAGAACATGGTTAGAAATATTTCATCATTTTAAAACAAACCACAGTCCATACAATAATGCACTAAAAATTGTGGGATACAGGCTCTCCTTACCAGGAACTAATGCTGCAACTGAACGTGATTTTTCTATGGTAAATAAAGTGTGGACATCAGAAAAATCACAATTAAGTGTTGAGACTTCGAAAGCTATTTTATGTGTAAAATATAATTTAACAAATTCTTGTGAAAAACCTCATGACCTTTTAAACAACGACAGCAATCTACTAAAAAAAATTCACTCAAATGAGAAATATGCCAAAGAATAAAATAATACTATATGTAATTTTAAAAAATGTATTATATTTGTAAATTGTACTTATGTTGATATTAAAAAATATATTACAATACTATTTTTGCATTCTATGAAAATTTTTGTTACTCCATATAGACCAAATTTATAATTAAGAACCCCCTCCCCCCAATGGTGTCCCACTTTACCAATGTTAAAATCTGATCACCTTAGCTTTATAGACTCCAGAACTGTGAGCAATAGACATCTATTGTTTATAAATCACCCAGTCTATTTTGTTATAGCAGTCTCAATAGATTAAGACAAAAATTGGTACCACAAAGCGAGAGGCTGCTCTAACAAATACCTATTATAAAATGTGGAAGGATTCCAAAGGCTAGAGGAATTTGGAGGTGAAGCCTAGGCGCGGTGGCTCATACCTGTAATCCCAGCACTCTGGGAGGCTCAGGTGGGTGGATTGCCTGAGCTTATAGGTTTGAGACCAGTCTGAGCCAGAGCAAGACCTCACCTCTAAAAATAACCAGGCATTGTGGTGGGCACCTGTAGTCCCAGCTACTTGAGAGACTGAGACAAGAGAATTGCTGAAGCTGAAGAGTTTGAGGTTGCTGTGACCTATCGTGCCATGGCACTCTACTGAGGGCCACAAAGTGAGACTCTGTCTCAAAAAAAAAAAAAATTGGAGGTATATGCTAACAAAAACCTATATTGATGTGAACAGAGCATTAATGATGATTCTAGTGAAGTCTCAGAATATAGGAAGCTCACTTCTTTTTTTCTTTTTGAGATGGAGTCTCATTTTGTTGCCCTTAGTAGAGTGCCATGGTGTCGTCATAGCTCACAGCAACCTTGAACTCTTGAGCTGAAGCTATTCTTTTGTCTCAGCCTCCCACATAGTTAGGACTACAGGTGCCTGCCACAATGCCCAGCCATTATTGGAGATGGGGTCTTGCTCTAGCTTAGCTGAAATCAGGAGCTCAGGTGACCCGCCCGCCTCACAAGGGTGCCAAGCCGGGTCCTGGAAGCTCACTCTTTTTTAAGGATTACCTGAAAGATCAGGTGTAGAATATTGGTGGGAAATATGGACAGGAAAGGCCATTCTGATGAGGTCTTGGATGAAAATGAGAAAAATGTTGGCTCAGTGCCTGTAGCACAGTGGTTATGGTGCCAGCTACATACACCGAGGGAGCTGGATTCAAACTCACCCGGGCCAGCTAAACAATGACAACTGCAACAAAAAATAGCTGGGCTCCCGTAGGCTGAGGCAAGAGAATCGCTTAAGCCCAAGAGTTTGAGGTTGTACCAAGGGCGACATAGTGAGACTCTGTCTCAAGAAAAAAGAAAAAAAGAAAAGGAAAGAAAGAAAATGAGAAAAACGTTATTGGAAACTTAGAGGAAAGGTAATCCTTTTTCCAAAGTGGCAGAGAACTTAGCTGACCCATGTTTGTGTCCTAGTGTTTTGTAGAAGGAGGAACTTTGTGAGTGACAAAATAGGATACAGATGCTCCTTGACTTATGATGAAGTTACATTCTGATGGATCCATTGTGAAGTCAAAAAATCATAAGTGATAACCATTGTACGTCTGGCTCTATCTCTATTGATTGAAGAAATCTTTAAGCTAAGAGTTGAAGGAGAACCATGGCTTCTCTTGACTGTTTTTAGTAAAACATGAGAAGAGAAAAACAATTTAAAGATGAAACTTATAAACAAAAGGGAAGCAGAACTTAAACATTTGGAAATTTCTCAACCTGGCCATGTTGTAAAGAATGAAAAGGTGTGCGTAGGAGGGAACGTCAAGGGTGCAGCTAAGTGAACATTTGATAAGGAGACTGGTACCTATAGAAGGACGCCAGATGCTATTTGTCAAGATAATGGAAGAATGGCCCCAAAGGCATTTTGGAGATCACTGAGTCTGCTATTTCCATTACTGGCTCAGAACTCTCAAGAATGATTCCAAAAGAAGGGCCTCTGCCACCTGAAGTACCTTGGTGCTTGCTGCCCTGAGCCACCTCAAGTCTCTGCTCCCCACATTCTGGCACTTTTCAAATGCCCCATGTTTGGCTTAAGTGAACCCAGGTGTGGAATGGGCCATGTCTCTGAAGAGTACAGGCAGAACACCTTGGGAGTATCTGTGCAGTGCCATCTCCATGGGGGAATGGAGTACATGTGCTATGAGGGACATGGCTGCCTCAACCTGAATTTCAAAGGGTGCCTCAGGGATCCTTTGGGGGCCTAAGCAGGGAACGGCCACAGGAGTGGGGCCATCTCAGAGAGCCCTCAATAGGACAATGTCTAAGGAAGCCATGGGGGTGGGGCCACCACAGAGAGTTCCCACTAGGGCACTGCTCAGTAGAGTTGCGGGTTAGAGTTACCTCCTGAGACCCTAGATTGGTAGTCACCAACATGCCATTCCAGCCTAGAAGAGTCAAAAGGCATGCAACTCCAACCTTGTGAAAGCAGCAGTGTGGGCTGTGCCCAGCCATGCCATGGAGCCTTAAGGACATGACCCCTGCCCCAGTATGTCCCATTCCTTCCAGTTTAAATTCTTTCATCTACATTTCCAATAAATGCTTCCATCTCACAAGACCCAAAACCTGGCTCTACTTTCTTCTGCACTCAAGAAGCCAAGTGCTAGTGGAACAAGGCACAAACAGGATGAGCGGCATCATTATAAAGT
>CAUYQV010039666.1:0-15156 GCA_963574575.1 Galagoides demidoff | reverse complement strand
ATGGGTAAAGGGAGGGTAATTGGTGGGACCATACCTATGGTGCATCTTACAAGGGTACATGTGAAACTTACTAAATGTAGAATATAAATGTCTTAACACAATAACTAAGAAAATGCCATGGAGGCTATGTTAACCAGTTTGATGAAAATATTTCAAATTGTGTATAAAAATACCACACTATACCCCATGATTGCATTAATGTACATAGCTATGATTTAATAAAAAAATAAGAGAATATTTCAAATTGTACCCCATGACTGCATTGAGGTACACAGTGATGATTTAAGAAAAAAAGTGCAGTTCATACTTTAAATATTATCTGTCTTCCATTGCATTATGTGATGTAAGTGTAATCATGGTACTTATCTCTTAGAACTGTTTATTTAACAAATATTTATTAAATAAATATTATATCCAAAACTGGGAATGGAATAGTGAACAAAAGAGATACAGTTACTCTTCCTACATAGCTTTTAGTTTAGGCAGAGAAGGATAGCAATCAAAGAACCACTCTGACCCATGTACTGTTAACAACTGAAATAAGCTCTGGAGAAAAGGAACACAACTTTATGGAAGTGTGTGATAAATGAGCCCAACCAGAATATGGAATCAAGGTGGGATTCCTGAGGAATAAATGCTTGAACTGAGATGTGAAGACTAGATAGGAATTATACACCTATAATTGGAGGTAAAGACAAGGTAGCAGAGGGGCCTCATTCCAGGGAGAGAACATGGAGAAAGGTCTATCTATGGCTGGAGGGAACACACACATTCACAGAACAAAAAATCTAAAAGGACTAAAACTCAAAGAATGAGGTGAAGAAGAGCTGGATTAGAGCTCATAGTGGACATGGGGCCTTCTATGCCACAGTAAAGAGTTTAAGAAGGCATTAATGGGGAAAAAAAAGGCATTAATGAGTTTTAAGTGTAGAAGAAGCATAACAGAATTTATGTTTTGAAAAGATTTCTCTGGATGAAATGTGGACCAATCTTCAAAGAAGACCAAAGTGGATGAGAGGTAACTGGCTAGGAGGTAATTCCAGTACTCAGGAGAGGTGCTCATAATAAGGCAATGTTGGCTGATGCTAGTGCATTGTGTAATTATTATTATTATTCTTAGAAACTTCTCATAAACACTGTGGAGGTATGCTGGCATAATGGACAGAGAAAGGGCTTTGGAATCAGAAATCTCAAATTTAGGTCTTGGCTTTACTAATAACTAGCTAGGGTTAAAGAAAAAAATTGAAATATGTTATAATAAAATGTCACACCTTCCAAAGTGGGTGAGGCTGTCATTCAGTATCCAAGGAGCATTAAGAACTCAGCTGTCTTTCTAGCAGCTATAGATATCTGTGGGTTCCAACGTTGGCAGGAAGCCAAAAACAATTATAAAGTCAGATCTCCTGTATTTGCCTCCTAAATATCCTACTTCACATGCAGCCTCAGGGCCGCATTTTCTGCATATCCAGTGTTTGTGCTAATTTCCCCCAAACACTTCATCCCAGACAGTGTTGAAAGCTCTTCTTTCTCTGGATTTATTCCTTTCTTCTAACTTAAAACTTAATCCTTGAGGGTGTTGAGAATGGTAAATACTTGAATAGTTAACTCACGTTAACTATTGCTTACAATCTAAACTGACGGGGGGATGGCCAACTGCATACAGACCCCAGTTCATGAGAAATTTATCACAGGTGCTTCAAGAATAGATGGCACTTGTCCCATTGGGCACTCTTGGCAAGTGGAATAGCTGCAAGATAGATTATGAGGCTCAGGTTCTTTCAGAGAAGCAAGGAAGCATTCCTTTACATATGGTCAAGCAAGAAGAGATCTTCATGTATTTGCAGCTTTTTGAAAAGGCATGATCAGTATCTGAATGAAAAATCAAAGACAGAAACTTAAAAATAGAGAGAAGCTTCAAGATGACTGACTAGAGGCATTTCATGCTCCACTTAGAAGAATCAAAATAGTGTATAGACAATAATGCCTTAAATACATTAGCCAAAAAAGAATGCTGTAATTTAACAGAAAAATGACAGGAAATATCAAAAGCAAGGAAAAGGAACAGAGCAGCCTCCTCGCTTGGAATTGGCTGTGAGCGGGGAGTGATTGCAAAACATGGGAAATGAGTAAATGATAGAATTCCAGCAACCCACATCCCCATCATGGAATCATGCAATTCCAGCCTTGGGGGAGTCCCTCAACCTTCCCTATTCTGAAACTGACATAAGGCGGGGTACATGGACAATGTGACATGGAACTGCTCCAAGGAAGGGAGTTCATACTGGGCCCCACACCCTTTCTTAGAACTAGCACTTACAGCAAGATTCCATTTTCAATCCTAGCCTTAAAAGCAGATGATACAGTGTTCTGGGGCCTGGTGGTTCCAGGACTAAGGCATTAGAGAAACTCAGACTGTCACTACTGTGACTGAATTATAAGCTGGGAACAGATTTCCTCCACCAAGACTGAAAAGCAACAAAAGCCTGGTCTGTAGTTGCCAGTGTGGAAAACAAGCACTGCCAATACTGAGAGTTGCTACTGGGACTCAACTACAAGCTGGATGGAAATCCTGCAACCAGGCTAAAGTATAAGTTAAGCATAGGCAACCGCTGCCAGAGCTGAGGCCTGAGCCCCACTGGGACTGAGGACAGCTCCATCCTCTCCAGTGGTAAGGCCTCAGTGCTGATGCTCCTGCTGCTCACTCAAGCATTTAGTCTGGGGCTTGAGAGTCACTCCACCTCCATCAACCACAGATGGTGCCTGTTTTCACCACTGAGAGCTGAGCACAAGCCCACCCAGTGTATTTTTGCCTCTCCTAAGGAAGAGCATATAGCCAGTGTCCTAGGGATTGCCCAACTCAATCTACTACCTTGGACATGTAAGCACACCTCCCAGAAGCTTAAGGTTGGGTCTAAACAACTGGTTATTATCACCTTAGCTGATATGTGTCTGCATGCACCACCTTGTAGTCCTGGAGACTGACCTGCCAGCCCATTATAGCTGCTACCAACTCCAGTGCACATTGCTCAGAATCCAGAAAATTGTCCCTACAACCACAGCCTAGGCCATACTGGCTTCTCAGGGGCCCACTCACCTACCCAGTACACTACTGTCACTAGTGGGATTTAAGAAAGCCATCTAGTCCAAGAATCAGTCTATCAGTTACTGCTGACACCTATATCACCATAGACTGCCCTGGGACACAAGGAACACTCAGCAAGCCACTGCCCCCACTGGAGGCTGAAGTCTGGTCCACCTGGTATCCCAGTCCCCAGCACAATTTCACCACAACCTCCACTAATAAACACACCTAACCCACTGAGAAAATCATAGATATCACCAACACTATTTACAGCCAAAGAAATAACACAAAGGTTATAAGAATGCACACAGATCTATCTTTAGAAAAAAGTTCCCTCTTTAAAAAGTAAAATCAAAAATAGAAAGAAGGACTATTACACCAGATGCACATATATCAATGTAAGGGCACATGAAAAAGCAAGGAAATATGTCACCTCCAAAGGAACTTGATAATTCTCCAGCAATAAAACTTAATAAGAAAAGAATTTTCAAAATCTTAGTTAAAAAAATTAGAGTATCAATTGTAAAGAAGCTCAGTGAGATACAAGATAATTCTAAAAACCATCCAAAAAATCAGAAAAATTCAGGATATGAATGAGAAATTTACCAAAGAGATAAATATATTTTTAAGACCCAATACAAACTCTGGAACTGAATAATTCATTGAAGAAAATATGTAACACATGTGGAAGTTTCAACAATAAACTTCATAAAGCAAAAGAAAGAATCTCAGAACTTGAAGAGAAGTTTTTTGAAATAATCCAAAAATTAAGAAAATAAAAATTAAAACAAAAATTAAGAAAAAATTTTTTAAAAGAGTAAACAAAGTCTTGATGACATTTGGGACAACACAAAGTGAATAAATATTTGAATTATTGATATCCCCAAGGGCAAAGAGAGAATAAAAGTATTAGAAATCCACTTAATGAAATAATAGATGAAAATTGTCCACATCTACAGACACCCAGACATCAAGAAGATACAATGCAAAAAGGTATTTTCTATAGCACATTGTAGTCCAACTATCTAAAGTCAAAGATAAAGGGCAAATACCACCATTTGAGGCCAGGAGTTTAAGACTAGCCCGAGCAATATTGCAAGATCCTGATTCCAGAAAAATTAGCCAAACATGATGGTGTATACCTGTAGTCCCAGATCCTAAGGCAGGAGGTTCACTTGAGTACAGGAGTTTGAGGCTGCAGTGAGCTTTAATGATGCCACTGCACTCTAGTTAAGGCAACAGAGCAGACTCGTCTGAAAAGAGAAAAAAGCAAATACTAAAAACAATAAGAGAAAAGCGTCTAGGCACATATAAAGGAAATCCTATCAGACTAACAGCAGATTTCTATGCAAAAACATTGCAAGTCAGAAATGAATGGGATGATATATTCAAAATTCTGAAAGAAAAAAATTATCAGCCAAGAATACAATATTCAATACAATTCTTATTCATAAACGAAGAAGAAATAATCTTTCCCAGACAAGCAAAACCTTACCAACTACTAGACTAACCCTATAAGAAATGTTCAAGGGAGTCCTAAACATGGAAGTGAAAGAACAGCACATACCATGATGAAAGTACACAAAAGTTAAAACTCACTAATAAAACAATCACACAAAGGAAGAAGAGAAAGGATTCAAATGATACCTCTCCAGAAATACACCAAACTAAACAAACAATAAGAATAAAAGAAAAAAATAAATATATAAAACAACCAGAAAACAATTGACAATATAACAGACATAAAGCTCTATATAACAAAAATAATTTTGAATGTAAATGAATTAAATTCTTCATTTAAAAGATATATAAGGATTTAATGAATTTTTAAAAATGATTCAACTATGCACTGCTTACAAGAAACTCACCTTAGCAGTGAAGACAAATTTAGACAGAAAGTAAAGGGATGCAAAAACATTTTCCATGCAAACAGAAACCAAAAGTGCACAGGAATAGCTATAGTTATGTCAGATAAAAAAGGTAAATTTAAAACCAATAGAAAAAGACAAAGAATGTCATTAAGTACTTATAAAAGAATAAATTCAACAACAGGATATCACAATTCTAAATGTATATGTACCCAGCACTGAAGCACCCAGATTCACAAAGCATATACAGTAGAACCCCTGAAGTTGATCACCTTTGGGACCATAACAAACTGTTCAACATACAGAGATGATCCACAAAAGGAACTTCCCTTAAGTACATGTGGTACATGCTTGGTTTTGAAAATTAGGTCAAATTAAGGAATTGTCAATGTGGAAGGTGGTTAACTATGTGGATTCTACTGTATTACTAAATCTAAAGAGAGAGCTAGACTATAGCATGATAATAGTAGGGGATTTAAACAGCCCACTTTGGGCATTAGACAGATCATCTAAAAAAAAATCAACAAAGAAACATTGGTTTTAAACTGGATGTTAGACTAAATGAATATAACAGACATTTACAAAACAGTTTATCCAACAACAACAGATATATATATAATAATTTTTTTTTTTTTGAGACAGAGTCTCACTTTGTCACTCTTGGTACAGTACCTTGGCATCACAGCTCACAGCAACCTTCAGCTCCTGGGCCTAGGCAATTCTCTTGCCTCAGCCTCCCAAGTAGATGGGACTACAGGCACCCACCCACAATGCCTGGCTATTTTTTGTTGCAGTTTGGCCAGGGCCAGACTTGAACTGCCATCTCGGTATAGGGGACCTGTGCCCTACTCACTGAGCCATAGGCACCACCCATATTATAATATTTTCATTAGCACATGAAACATTCTCCAGGACAGAGAATGTTAGGCCATAAAACAAATCTAAAAAAACTTAAGCAAGTCAAAATTTCATAAAATATCTTCTCAAACCACATTGGCATGAAACTAGAAACCAATATCAAGATAACTTTGGAAACTATACAGATACCTGTAAACTAAACAACATGCTCCTGAATAACCATTGAATCAATGAAGAATGTGGAAATCAAAAATTTTCTTGAAATAAATGCAAATGGAATCATGATATACCAAAACATAGGGAATAAGCAAAAGCATCACTTAGACAGAAGTTTATGTCAATAAATGCTTATATCAAAAAAGTAGAAAGATTATAAGGTACCTCAGGGTACTAGAAAAAAAAAAAGAACAAACCAGACCCAAATATAGCAGAAGAAAAGAAATTATAAAGATCAGAGAAGAACTAAATGAAATAGAGACTAGAAAAATAAAAAGGATCAATAAAGTGATAAGTTGGCTTTTCATAAAGATAAACAAAATTGATAAACCATTAGCTTGACTAACCAAGAGCAAAGGACATAAACCCAGATAAACACAATCAGAAATGCAAAAGGAGACATTATGACTGATACAACAAAAATTCAAGAGATCATCATAGACTATTATGAAACTATATGTTGACAAAGTGGAAAGCCTAGAGGAGGTGGATACATTCCTGGAAACATACAGCCTACCAAGATTGAATCAGGGAAAAAATAGAAAACCTGAACAGACAAATGGTAAGTAGCAAGATTGAATTAGTAATTAAAAGTCTCCAAAGAAAGTCTCAAAACCAGTTAGATTCATTGCTGAATTATACCAAATATACAAAGAAGAACTAACACCAATCATTCTGAAACTATTTCAAAAAATCAAAGAAAAAGGAATTATCCCTAATTCATTCCATGAGACCAGAATCACCCTTATACCAAAACCAGACAAGAACATACAAAACAAGAAAACTGCAACTCAGTCTACCTGATGAACACATACAAAAATTCTTCACAATATACTGGCAAATTTAATACGACAACACATCAAAAAAATAATAAACCATGATCAAGCAGGATTTATGCCAAGGATGGAAAGAAGGTTCGATATACGCACAATAAATGTGCTACATTGAATCAATAGAATTAAGGACAAAAAATATGATCATACCAATAGATGCAGAAAAACATTTGATAAAATTCAACTTCCCTTCATGATAAAAACTCTCTAGAAGGTAGACAGAGAAGGAACGTTCCTCAAAATAATAAAGACCATATACAACAATGTTTGGCCCAAACTATCGCTCTTCTCTGACTATGTGATCTTGTACATATATTTAGAAAATCCCAAAGACTCCACCAAGTGACTCCTAGAATTGATAAATAAATTCATCGAAGTCTCAGGTTACAAAGCAATGTACACAAATCAGTAGCATTTCTATATGCCAATAATAATCAAGCTAAGAGGTAAACCAAAGACTTAATATGATTCACAATAGCTATGAAGAAAATAAAATATTTAGGAATATACTTACCAAGGAGATAAAAGATTTCTGCAAGAACTATGTAACACGGAGGAAAGAAATCACAGAAAACAAAAATAAATGGAAAAACATATCATACTCATGGACCAGTAGAATCAAAATTGTTAAAATGTCCACACTGTCCAAGGTGATTTACAGACTTAGTGTAATCCCCATCAAAATTGTATTAGACTTCACAGATCTAAAAAATAATAATAATTCTATATTTCATTTTATTTTCCAAAATAAGAGTATCCTGAATGGATTGATATTATATACATATATATGTCATATATATTTGATCTTATCAATTAGCTTATAAGAATTTTACAGAATAAAGACAGCGTGTTGTTTCTCTTTATAGCTCCTGTCCTTTATAGCTTTGTACAACCATCTTGAAAGCCACTGTAACTGCCACTGTCTCAATGCATATAAATTTTTGTGAATTAATTTGTAAATTCAAGTGGTATGAATTATGGTCAAATTGGTCATTGAAAGAAATAAAGAAGAAACAAAGAATCTTTTCTCAGTTCATCCAAAGAAATCAAAAGAGGGAAGTTAGATGTTTCAATGTCTATAATTGAAATTACTCATCAGCCCTATATGTCTTCTCAAAACATAAGTGCATCTAAAAATAAAAATATTTGTACTTCTCATGTTTTCTATTCTATGAAAAATATGTGGGATTATGAACAAAACAAAAAGCAACAAAAACCTAAACCAATGGTGACTGCTTAGCTACTGCATTGATTCCAAAGCCATTTGTAAAGCAACAATGCCACCTATTGGATAGAAGTAGCAAGGCTGTCAAATTTGTGTTTTGTTTAGTAGACAAATGTTTGTCTATACCCCCTCTAGGCAATGCAAAGTATTGGAATGCAGTAGAAGGAAGGAAGAAAAGGAGGGAGGGAGGGAGGGAAGGTTCAGTGTCCACTTGCAAGAAGTTTTCTAACTAGTAAAAGAGATGGAAGGGCATAGAAGATAGAAAAGTCTCTCTTTTAAAACCTGACATTTGTTCCCCTCAAATCCAAGATTACATGCTTCATTTATTCCTTCAAACTCCTTTTATGAGACTACTGAAAGCAAAAATAGTGATCTGTAACACCTGTCACTTAACTGTAAGAAGACATTACTTTAAACAAGCAGATAACTCTTAACAAGTCAGCAAAGATGACTATTTTTGGGCTTCAGCAGCTTTGCACTTCTCTCTTCTTGTCAATGCTACATAGTTATAGATCTCTGAAATGATGTAAAGAAAGAAAAATCAGTCTGATATGTACTCTGATAGTGAGATGACATATGGATCTTAGTTTCTGACCTGAAAAATCAAAACTAGTGCTTTGTTTACAACACAGAGTCTTCAGAGTTCAAGATGAAATACTCAATGTTATTGCCTTTCTGTTGCTAGCAAGTGAGTGATGAAGTAGATTTTTGTTGGACTTCAGGCAGCAGAGAAAATCTGGAATTTCTCGCTGGTATTGCCACATTTATTGGAAACTCAAGTGGGTTTCTTCTTTCTCAATGTTTTGTAATAGGTTCTGCAGTATAGGTAAAGTCTCATCTTTGATAAAGATAGGTTTGATAGAATTCTGGTGTGAAGCCACAGATTTGTTGTTGTTGTTGCTGCTGCTGCTGCTGCTGGAATCTTTTTTGTTGTTTCTTCTATCTCAGTGCTTGATATTTATCTGTTCAAGAGAACTATTTCTTCTTGGTTAAGTCAGGGGGATGATGTGATTGCAGGTATTGGTCCATTTCCTCCACATTGTCAAATTTGGGGGCATAGAGTTTTTCGTAGTACTCAGAGATGATCTCTTGTATCTCTGTAGCATCTATTGTTATTTCATTTGTGATTGAGGTTATTAAAGATTTTACTTTTCTGTTTCTACTTATTCTGGACAATTCAGCATCCTTTTCTAACAAGAATACTTAAGAAAATAGACATAGAACAGCACATTTCTTAAACTTATTGAAGATATCTATGACAAACTCACAGCCAATATCATACTGAATGGAGTAAAACTGGAAGCTTTCCACTTATAACTGGAGCCAGACAAGGATGGTCTATCACCACTACTATTCACCATAGTTCTGGAAGCTCTAGCCAATGCAATCAGGCAAGAGAAGGACATAAAGGATATACAAATGGGAGAAGAGGAGGTCAAACTCTCACTCTTTGCTGATGGTATGATCTTGTACATAGAAACCCCCAAAGACTCAACCACAAGACTCCTAGAAATGATCAAGAAATACAGTAACATCTCAGAGTATAAAAATTAATGTCCAAAAATCAGTAGCCTTTGTGTAAGCCAAGAATAGTCAAGTTGAGAAGCAAATCAAAGATACAATTCCCTTCACAGTAACTTCAAAGAAAGTTAAATACATAGGAATATAGGTATATTCCTATAGGTAAAGGATCTCTACAAAGAGAATTATGAAACCCTGAGAAAAGAAATAGCAGAAGACATTAACAAATAGAAGAATATACTATGCTCTTGGCTGGGAAGAATCATACTGTTAAAGTGTCTATTCTGTCCAAAGAAGTCTTCAGATTCAATGCAATCCCCACTAAAATAACATCATGCTTTGAAGAACTGGAAAAAATAATTCTTAATTTTGTATGGAATAAGAAAAACACTAATATAGCCAAGGTAATTCTTAGTAATAAAAACAAAGCTAGAGGTATCACTCTACCAGACTTCAGGTTATATTGCAAGTCTACAGTATTAAAACAGCATGGTATTGGCACAAAAAATATAGACATAGAAATATGGAACAGAATAGAAAATCAAGAGATGAAAGCAGTCTCTTCTTATTGCTATCTGATCTTTGATAAACAAAACAAAAGCACACAGTGGGGAAAATAATCCCTATTCACAAATGGCACTGGAAGAATTAGATAACCACATGTAAAACACTGAAACTGGATCCACACCTTTCATCACTTACAAAAATTGACTCCAAATGGATAAAATATTTAAATCTAAAACATGAAACAATAAAAATCTTAGAATAAAGTGTGAGGAAAACTCTCGAGGACGTCAGACTGGGGGAAGATTTTATGAAGACCTCAGCAGCAATCACAACAACAACAAAAATAAACAAATGGGATTTAATTAAGCTGAAATCTTCTGCACAGCTAAGGATATAACAAATAAGCAAAAAAAGACAACAGAATGGGAAAATATATTTGCAAGGTGTGAGTCTGACAAGGTTTGATTCTACTAGAATCTACAGAGAACTCAAGTTAATCAACAACAAAAGAGCAAACAATCCTTTTACCCTGGGCAAGAGGCATGAACAGAAGTTCCTCAGAGGAAGATAGATGAATGGCTAACAAACATTTGAAAAAAATGTTTGTTGTCCCTAATCATCAGATAAATGCAAATCGAAACCACCCTGAGATGTCACCTAACCCCAGTGTGAATAGCCCAAATCACAAAGTCTCAAAGCTGCAGATGCTGGTGTGGATGTGAAGAGAAGGGAACACTTTTACACTGTTGGTGGGACTATAAACTAATACAACCTCTTTGGAAAGAAGTATAGGGAATCCCTAAAGAACTCAAATGAGACCTCCCATTTGATCCTGCAATCTCATCACTAGGCATCTATCCAGAAGAAAAAAATATCATTTTATCATACAGACATTTGCACTAGATTATTTATTATAGTTCAATTTACAATCACCAAAATGTGGAAACAACCTGAATGTCCACCAACCCAGGAATGGATTAACAAGTTGAGGTACATGTATACCATGGAACAGTATTCAGCCATTTAAAAAGATGGAAATTTGACATCTTTTGTATTAATCTGGATGCAGTTGAAACACAGTCTTCTTAGTAAAGCAGCACGAGAATGGAGAAGCAAGTATTCAATGTATTCAATACTAATAAGAAGTCAGTATTAACCTGATGCAGTTGAAACACATTCTTCTTAGTAAAGCATCACAAGAATAGAGAAGCAAGTATCCAATGTATTCAATACTAACATGAAGCCAGTAGATGATCTAATACACATCCAAACAAGAGAAAAACTCAAATCAATTCAAGGTTGGGGGAAGCAGAACCTCTGGGAGGTCAGAGAAGGGAGGGGGATGAAGATGGGTACATTCTCACTTAATGGGCACAATGTTAGGGTGCATGACACACTTCTTGGATGCAGGACACAATTACAAGCAGGACTTTACCTAACAAATGCAAACATTGTAACCTATTTCTTTGGTTACCCTCAAATGAACCTGAAATAATAATAAAAAAAGAAAACCCAAGTGGGCAGAGTAGGTGGGTAATGAGAATCATATTATCAAAGAAGAAGAGTCTATAAAGAAACAGATCTTTCAAAAATAGAGGAGATGTGAAGAAAACAGTCATTTGTTTTTTTGGCTTTGGCAAAGATACTGTCTTGAGGGCCTCTTTGGATTGATTTTTTGGCAACAAAGATCATTCCCACTAGGATAAAGAGAAAGATAACTATGCATTGAGAATAGCAGATGCCAGTGGTGTGTATATATAAAAACAGCAATATAATGTGTAATGTCATATGAGTGATATGTATAATTTGAAAGTTTATAGGTCATAAAAATTCCATTTGAGATAGACAGGGAAGACTGGCATGAAAAAGGTCAAAAAGAATAGCTGTAATACAATCAGAAACAGAGAGCTAGACCATGGGAGTCATTAGGACTCTTTTTTTTTTTTTCATTTCTTAAGCTTCTTGGTAAATAGTGCAAGTGCATTTTTCCTGCCTCATTTGAAGTTAAACATGGTTATATGATGAGCACCAATGAAATGCAAGGGAAAACAGTATGTGTTACTTCTAAGCAGAAGCTTTAAAAGCTAGGGTATCTTTTTCTACCTCACCATTTGTGGATCCAAATGTTGAGATGGAACTTCTCTCAGTCTGGTCTCTAGATAATGAAGATGATCAGTGTGCCTGCTGATCTACATCAGATATATGCTTTTATTGTGTTAAGCCATTGAGATTGTGAAGTTTGTTTGTTACTGCAGCATAACCTAGCTCATCCTGACTAATTCACAGGATTTTCATGGAATATATAAAGCAATTAGTTAATAAAAGTAAAAATAAGGAAAGTCTTTAAAAACCTAAAATCAGAAAGCATTAGCTTTGAGGACAAGGCTTTATTTGGTAAGTTAAAGAAAAATGTCTCATATGTTGTATATGAAGTAAATATATATGTGTTTCTATATAATATATATAGTTTTGAATTGTATTTTCAAATCTTAGCTATCTTCCTGTTAAAGATATTTTCACTATTTCTTCAACTCCAAGCAACAGTAACACCACAGTGGTACTTTCCAAGTATCTCCTTTCTGTCTGTTATAAATATTCTTTATCATTTCTAAGACTGAAAATTAAAGAATCAACTCAATTTTCTTCTTCTCTTTTTGTCCACATAAAGTTTCTGCACAGAGTAGCCAGGGGAATTTTATTAAAACACAAGTCAAAACTAAGTCACTCCTCTGCTCAGCACCCTGTAATGGTTCACCATTCTCTCAGTCCTCACTGGAGCTTCTAAGGAAGGTCCCCTGTGGTCTGTCCCTCGAAGACCTTTGATATCATTTTCTCTCTCTCTCTTCCTCCCCGTGCATAGCTATTCCTCAACTATACCAAGCACACTCTTGCCTAGAGTATTTATAGTTACTATGCTCTATGCTAGAAAATGTTCTTCCCTTAGAAAAACATTTCCCCACATGATTCACTCTCTTCTTATCCTTCTGGACTATGCTCACTTTCCACAGTTGAGTGGCTCTATCACACTTACCCCACTTTATTTTTCTCCACAGTATGGGATGTGATGTATCATATGTATGATTTTCTTGATATCTGTCAATAATCGTGTTCCCTTAATTAGAATCTAAGGTCAATGAAGGTAAGTCTTGTGTCTGTTTTGCTCCCTGTGGAATTCCATCACCCATAAGAGACCCAGAACATAGTACTCAAAAATTAATTTGGATTATTCTCTCAGTGCTGAACTCCTCTGCTTTGCAGTATGGCATCTAACTCCCCTTTGGTATCCCCAGTCTTTCCACTTAATATCCCGTGTGCTGGCCCCCATCAGGCTCAGGGTCCATGCCAGCAGGCTAGCACAGGAGAAATGTAAGGTAGCTTCCTGCTGTGGTTCCCAAATGAGTTCCATGCCAATATTTGTACTTACCCATGAAGAGACAAAGGCAGATTTTGAGGATTTTGACATAAAGCTAAGTTTAAAATCTTATTTTTTTAAATGTGAGATTCTGTCCTTACATTTTTTGTGTTTTTCCATTTGTGATGACAATTTTTTATTTTACTGCTTGTTTGCTTTCTTCTTTTTATTGACAAAGTAAAATGCTGAGGATCCTTACTAATTCTCAGTATTTAAATATTTGAGAATTAGCTATTTGATAAAACAGGAATCTGAAGTTAAGACAGATGCCTGACTTCTGCATGCTGACATTAACGTAAATGTTAGCAGAACTAGAAATGCAACTCATGCCTCCTCATTTCTAGCTGGTTCTGTTTTTTCTACACAAAATTTCTTTCTCTGAGAAGCCCTTTGAGAATAATCCTTTCCATGACTTGGAATGTGCTTTATGCCTTAATCTTTGTTCTCTTGGCCAGAAAGCAATTTGGTGCTGTAGTAGAAAATCAAGACTCTTCTTTCTTATTTCTAGGGGAGTCAAACATTCAAGAAAGTCAGTTCTGATAGAATGGAGAGAATGTCAACATTGGGAGCAAATTGAAAAGTTTGAATTTTCTGCTGAAAACAGGTTAGGATGGTTTAGGAAACTGAGTGGAATGATGTGTTGTACATAGTATATTTCTAGATATAATAATGTTGGTCACCTTTTTTTGCTGTCTTGGAAGTTTTCTTATACATTTCCCAAGTACTGTGTGTGTATATGGATGTGTATACATATGTGTATTTTGCAAATATCTAACTAAACTGTCAACCTTATTGTAGGCTAGAACTTTATCTCTGTATATTTATTATCCCTTTAAATGGCAGGCCTGCCCAGTACTCAGAACTAGGTAAACATTGCACGCCTGCCATGTTGATCTTGGTTTTTACTTATTATCTTTATTAAAGATCATCCAAGCTAAAGATTTCTTGAGTTGTTGAGAAAGTCCTCCCATCCCTGGTACCATATTGGCTCATGAGCTTCATTCAGTTATACTTCTTTTTATCTTGGCATCTAACCTAGAAGCAGACTAAGAATGCCTAGTTCATGCCAGATCACAATCAGCAAGAACTGCTCAACACAACTAGCAAGGAGAATGGAATATGCCCTCCTTGTAGATATCTTGGCCCTAGAGGAAAAGTTCAAATTCTCATGAGCCTAACAGTTGACTCTAGCACTGTCCCAGGCCTCAAATGTCCTGACTTTTATATGGGAGACATCTGGGCCATCAATGTCTGCTCCATCGTGGAGTATGCATTGTGATCACTATTAGTATACTTAGAAAAACATTGATTCCAGGTTCCAAAAATGTCTTAGTCCAACATCTATTCTTTTTATGGTCAAGTGATTGAAGCCTGGTAGTAGTTACCTAAAACATTTATTGTTAGGAAGTTTTCTTTTCACACATTTGAGCACTTGAAATCACCTACTGATTGCTCATTAATATTTGAAAGTTGGCTCGGCGCCTGTGGCTCAATTGGCTAAGGCGCCAGCCACGTACACCTAAGGTGGCGGGTTCAAATCCCCAGCCTGGGCCCGCCAAACAACAATGATGGCTGCAACCAAAAAATGGCCAGGCGTTGTGGCGGGCGCCTGTGGTCCCAGCTACTTGGGAGGC
>CAUYQV010039664.1:0-22259 GCA_963574575.1 Galagoides demidoff | reverse complement strand
GCAACCTCCAACTCCTGGGCTCAAGCGAGTCTCCTGCCTCCGCCTCCCAAGTAGCTGGGACCACAGGCGCCCGCCACAATGCCTGGCCATTTTTTGGTTGCAGCCATCATTGTTGTTTGGCGGGCCTGGGCTGGGGATTCGAACCCACCACCTTGGGTGTACGTGGCTGGCGCCTTAGCCGATTGAGCCACAAGCGCCGAGCCTTGATGATATAATTTATAAATGCAAAGCGAGTAATTAAATTAAGCTACCTTACCTATCTGTTACCTCAAACGCATAATTTTTGTTGGTGAGAACATTTGAAATTTACTCTTTGCAATATTGACATGAACAATGTATTATTATTTGATATATTCACCTGCCTGTGCCAAATATCTCAAATAAAATGAAAACTTATTTATCCTGCTTCACTGAGGCTTTGTACTCCTTGACCGTCATCTCTCCATGTCCCTCCTATGTCCCCCCCTTATTCTTGCTTACAAGAATAAGCAAATCTACTCTCTGCTTCTTTGAGTTTGATTGTTTTAAACACCACATATAAATGAGAACATGAGATGTTTGTCTTCCTGTGCCTCAATTATTTTACTGAGAATATATCTCCCAATCCCATTCATGTTGTCACAAATGTCAAAAATTATTTCTGTTTTCAAAGCTGACTAGTACTCCATTATGTAAATATGTCACATTTTCGTTATCCATTTATCTGTTGAAGGTTGCTGGGGTAGATACCCAATGGTGGGATTGCTGGGTCTTACAGAAGTTCTTGCCTTTAATTTTTTGATAATATTTCACACTGTTTTCCACAGTGATATTTCCCAACCATACCACATGGTTTTATTTTTAAACAAAAAGTTACCATTATGATTCAAAGCACAAACAAGATTATCCTTAATAAGCCAATGTGTGTTTAAAAATTATTACCAAGAAAGGGTATCTATACTGTTCCACAAGTAAATATCTCTGTTAAAAGAAAATGTGTTCTATTGGGAGTGTATTTAAGTGGCAAATCAAAATGTTCAGGAAGATTCATTGTAAAGCATGCCTGATTAAACAGGATAGTGAGATGTTGTGGAATCCACAGGTAGTATTAAAATTTCAATTTGTTATAATTTTGCTCTGTTGTCAAAATATGTTGCAAAAAGCTCCTTTTTTTTTTTTCTTTTTAAGCAATGATTACCAGCTCTGGTATAAGCATGGAACCAGGAATTATACGTGTCCAGGGTTATGAAAAGAGATATTAAAAGAGAAAAAGAGCAGTTAAAAGGATGGCATTTGGACTTAAAGAAAAGTGAGCTATGATAGAAAACAGTGGTGGTCAGGGAAAAACTAGAAGAGCAGATTATAGTATTAGATGGCTAGAGTAAATACAGGAGGATCAGAAAGTAGTAAAACTGATCGGAAGAGCCCTCAAAGACCAAAGCGTTTTATTAAAGGAAGAAAAGCATATTCTGGACGCTGCCTTGGGATTGAGGATGAGATAATATGTGGGCTCTGGGAAATGGGTATCCAGAAAGGAGACCCTATTGGGGTTAAAGGGCAAAAGGTAGAGTATTTACGAATCGAGAAATGCCAAGGACACAGTAGAAAAACTTAGAGAGAGAGAGAGAGGAAAGTGTCAATTGTAAGTGGCGGAGGAGGAAGCTTATAGCATTATGTGTCTATAACTAACCAGTCAAGGTTTAGATAATATTATCATTTTAGGCATGAAGAAAGGGCATCAGAATTACCCTCCTGGTGACTGACTGTGACTGAAGACTGGCTGTATCTTAAAGAGCTCATGACTGGCTGACCATACATTAAATCACTTTGGTCACAGAGCGTCACACTGAATTCTCAGAGCTAAGCAGGCAGTAAAGCCTGTGGTGTGGTCAGATGCAAAGGACCACACAGGTGGCTGAGAGCAAATGATACGTATTTTTAAAATCTATCACTTGTTTATTTCCCGTTAAATCCCAGAGGTGGGCACAGTGGTGATCAGAAAATCCTGGGCTGGCGCATGGAGATTTGGCAACTAGCGCGGAATCACAGGGCGTTGTGCTTGTGCCTTTCTCTGCTTTCATCGCTCTGAGGCATTTTCCTTGGAACACAATTTCCAGGGAACAAATTTTTTTCTTCTAAAACGCATTAGAACAGTGATCTAAATTTAAAGTATTTATGCAACTTTTAATTCCCTCTTTTCAAGAAATTTGGATTTGTTAAGAGAAAAAGTTTACATCTAGGGTTCTTTTTTCTGTCATTTTATAAGAAAAAGGGAGGATAAAAAAATGAGTAGGGACAAAGTTGACCTCTTCTGATTGGGTAAGGAAACAAACTCATGGGATCACAATTATTTTCTTATTTTAACTTTTAATCATAATAATACATCATGCCCTGGTTTTATATTGTTCTAAAAAAATTCACTTAGATTGTGTAAATCAGATTAGGTCTAAATTTGACAATATCATGTCATCTGCCTCTTCTGAGTTACCAATGATTGACAATTTTTTTCTGAATATGTAAACAACACAACTAGAGATGGCATCATAAAATCTACTCCCAAGGCTAAGAGGACAGAGAAGATTTATTTCACCATTTTCTAATATCCTAAGGATCCTCATACAAGGAGGTTTTCTGGAGAATTTCTATTGCAGTCATAACCTGGAAATAATTTTCTCAATGCAGAATTCTAGAAAACTTTACTTAGAGCAATCTCTTCTTAACTATTTCCAACACTAAGGTGATTTGTTTTTCAGATTATCTGTGAATTTTAAAAAATATCTATGCTTTCTTGAGTCTCTTTTCAAGTGATGAGATCCAGAGTTAAAAAGGCTAGACTAAGAAAATGTACTTACTCTTTCAGCAATATCTTGCTTTAGACATAACTTTCCATGATTATACTTTTTCCTCCCCCACCAGAATACATTATTAACAGACTCAACCAGGTTTTTGTCTTTCCTAGGCTAAAGCAAAACTTACCCATATCTCATTTTTATTATTACTATTTTTTATTTCAACAGATCTGTCAGGAAGCCATAAAGAAAAGAGAGAGGCACACACACATGCACGATGCCTCCTTTCTGGCTTTATCTCTCATCCCATTACCCTTTCATTATAAACATAAAATTTGATTTCTTGTTCCATAACTCCATATCCTTAGAATTGCTTCACTACCGAAATTACCAATATAATTACCAATCTAGGGCAGTATTTCTGCCAGTAAGATACTAGATTAGAAGATCGGGATCCAGTAGTGGAGTTATGAAATCAATTTGTTGGCATCATTGAATAAGATAAAATTGAAAATATGAGCGCATTAAGCATAATGGGGATAAGTATCATTTGATGAGACTATTATTTCAGTAGTTATTATTTGCATGTGTACACATAAACATATGTGTTATATTTACCTTAGACGTAGAAAGAACATTCGCTGGTGCTGTGCTACCAGCTGATGTTTCCAAAATGAATTAACATTATTACTCAAAGAAAAAGTTAGTTAAAACAGGGTTAACTGTAATCATCTGGGAACTTTCCAGTCTAAACTACACAACAAAGAAAGAGTTCAGTTGAAATCCAGATGCACTATAGCTGTGCCCTAGTGTCTATAGACAAGATACAGCTGCTATAATTGTTAGGTAGATTGTACGGACCTCCAGCTCGCCTGGGAACAAAGGAGGGCCCCCTGCTAGGGTGCTGCCTCCAGCAATCGTCACATCTGAGAAGGAACACAAGTGTGAGGGCCCTGCCTTGATGCTGCCCCATTTTGATGCCACCCCTAGCAATTGTCTCACCTAAGGGAGGGAGGAAGACCCTGTGGATCTCTAAAAGGTTGCAGGCAATGTCCCCAGCCCAAAGGCCAGGCAGCCCCACACAATAAGGTCTGGAAAGTGACCTAGAGCAACCTAGCAAACCATATTCTCTAAAATAATTTAAGCAAATTTATGCTGAGCCAAATATGAGGACCACGACCCGGAGCCACACTCAAGATGCCTTGAGCAGATGGACTCAAGGAGGTGGGGTTACAGTTTGGTTTTATACATTTTAGGGGGACAGGGATTACACGTGAGGTCATAAATCAATATGTAGAAAACGTACACTGATTTGGCCCGGATAGGTAGCACATCTGCTGGAGGAAGCTTACAGATTACAGAAGAGTTTAAAGAGTTTTTAGCTGATAATTCCTTGAAAGTTAGGCTCTATCTAAAACACCAGGAGTCAGTGAAAAGGAATGCTTAAGATAAAGGGTCTGTTAATTAGAGACAAAGTACCAGACAGACTCAAGTGGTTTGTTGTGTGTATTGAGAACTTGTGGGTATGCCTTGCACAGCCTTAGGCCTGTTAGTGCCTGGCAGAGGACATCTCTAAGGGGAGGAGGGCACGATGAGGCCTGTCTCATCTCCTTTCTAATGGGTAGCAACTCAGTTTTAGGGATGGATCCCCTCGGCTAAGAGGGGTCCAGTCAATCAGTCGCTGATAGGGGAGCCTTAAGATTTTTTTTTTTAGTGGACAAAGCTCAAGGAGGATCTAACCTAGATGATGTACAGCAGGACCCCAGACCACAGCAGGACCCCCAGACCACAGCCAGAGCTGCTTGTCATGACAGGAGGCCTGCTTCTCATCTGTAGCAAATGTATCTTGCTCTTTCCCAGCAAACTTTCTTTCATGCTGGCCTTGCTTTTGGCGTATCTGGTCACTGTTTGGCCAAGAGCACACTAAGAACTGAGAATGGATTACCAGCATCTTGGTCCCATGACAGGAATCACTCTGACTGGGTGGGCCAGCTCCCCTGTTCCCCTGAAAACACTCTTCATGGGACGGTTCCTGCCTTGCAGGCGGTGCCTGAGGGGCACTGGAGCTGGATTTTACTGTTCCACCCTTGCAGTTTCTCAGACTGCATGGTTGAGTTCTTGGCTAAACCTGGGAGGCTGCAGGGGTGAGGTGGGGGTTGTGATAATGTGTTTGGGATTGTGAACTAAAATAAAATCTTAAGGTTCCCTCCAAGTGGATGACTGACTGGACCTCCTCTTGCCAAGAGGATCCCTAAAACTGAGTTGATGATCATGAGAAATGAGATCAGACAGGCCTCATCATGCCCCTCCCCTTCTTAGAGACCTCCTTTGTGACTCCCTAACAGGCCTAAGGCTATACAAGACTTACCTGCAGGTCCTCAATATACGTAACAAACCTCCAAAATCTGTCTGGTACTTAGTCTCTAATTAACAGACCTTAAACATTCCTTTTCAGCCACTCCTGGTCTTTTAGAACTCTTTCAACCAATTGTCAGCCAAAGAATCTTTATACCCACCTCCTACCTGTCAGCGTCCCCCCTTTCCAGATGTCCCACCTTTGGGGATCAAACTAATGCATGTTTTCCACTTATGATTTATTACCTCACCTGTAATTCCTCTTTCCCTAAAATGTTTAAAAAACACCTGCTCAAGGTTTCTTGGGTGTGGCTTCTGGTCATGGTCTTCAAATCTGGCTCAGAATAAACCTCCTTAAATTATGTTACTGAACATGGCTTCCTTTCTGTCCACGGGATGCATGCCTTGCAGTAGGAGAAGTCTTTCACCTTGTTTCACTTTAGGCAAAGGACTCTGCTCTATAACTTTTGTGCTTCCAGGCTTTGCACTGGCTTTGACAGTGTACTTTCCTTCCAGTTTGATTGGGTTGCCTGTGGCCCTTTCCTGTGTGAACAATATCCCCTCCCCGTGTTTTGTCTGCACTAAGCCCGCTAGTGCCTGGCTTACTCTCCTGGAGTGAATTGTATGCCTGGAAATAGGGAGGGCTGGTCTTGGTCTGTGCCTATTTTGTGGGGTCCTTTTGGCATCAGAGGGTTAGTATCCCTCCAGACATGTTTATACACAAACAGATCCAGGTCACCTTGAGGCACTAATTCTGTGTCTGTTCCTTCTATGTCTTCCTGAGCAGAAGACTGTGAAATACTTACAGCCCTGGCTTTATCAGGCCTTATTCCTTCACCTTCAAGCCAATTCTTTTGCTCCATCCCAGGAAGTGCCTTCCATATGGTGGCTGGTCTCTCAGCTACGGGTGCTAGTACTGGTCCAAATGACCAAATCATCATAGCAACAGATCCTTTTACTTAAAAAACAAGAGGATGTTAGGTTAGGTTTGTACCACAGCTCCTATTCCCATGAATCAGAAAGGAGATATTTCAACCAGTTCTTTGCCTGCAAGGCCTGGGCTGTTACCTTGGGAGCCTGGCTCTAACAGACCCCAGATGATACAGTCCCCTCCCTTCTCCCTCCTTTATTCCTTGGCCAGATGGCTTGGGTCATTACTTGGGGACACTCAGCTCTACCATACCCCAATTGGTAAAGTCTCTTCCTCCCTACCTTTTTTGTTTGCTTTCTAGGTGGGTATACAGGGATCAAAAATCCTTCTGAATACCCTTTTGGGGCACATTTTCTCAAACTGAGATGAGTTTGACCCAGACACTTTGAAGAAGAAATGGTTAATCTTCTGCACAACCGTTTGCCCCAGTACCAGCTGGATAGCAGAGAACAGTGGCTATGACACAGGACTCTGAATCCCCCGGCCATCTTACAATTGAAACTCTTTTGCAAAAGGAAAGAAGTGGGATAAAATACTATATGTACAGACCTTTATTAGTTTACAGGAAAATCATTGGTGGTATAAGGAGTTTCTAGGGCTAAGTAAGATTGTGATGCTGAGAGATCACCCTCAGGTATCTTCTGCTCTAAGGGCCCCATACTTGGGCCTGAGAAAGAGGCCTCACATGGGGGCTGAAGGGGTGCTGTCTCTGCCTCCACTGGGGGAAAGGTGGCTCCTGCCTTTGGTGGAAATAGCAGAGGCGCTCAGACCAACCCTGGGCCATAAACCCTTTAGTTCAGTAGCATGTAAACAAACAATACCAGATCTGGAGAGCTACACCAACCACCACGACTAGTATGTAGAGACATTTATCATTCTTTTCTAGCCCTGGATTTGATTTAGAAAGATAGACATATTATTCTAACTGAATGATTTTGAGAAATCCAGAGTGTGAATGGAGCCATGAAAATTTGCTACTGGATTACACCATTCAAATCCTAAATATCTACTGGGTGAGACAGCAATGCCTAGACTGACCCGGGATAGCATAATAATTCCTCAGAAGAGAAGTAAGAGAGAGAATACTTTTTAGTACACGTCAAGGCCGCCAGACAAAAGGCTGATGCTCAAAGTACTCTAAGGTCTCTGCTTTAACCCAGGGGCCTGGGGAAAACCACACAGTCTTCTTGGGCCGGCTCCAGGAGGCAATAAAACATACAACTCTCAACCTTTACTCCTATGAGGACAGATGATATTAAAGGACAGATTCTGGACCCGAACAGCACCAGATATTAGGAAAAAGCCTAGAATCTTGTTCAGGACCCTACCACCTCCATGGATGACCTGGTGGCTGCCAGTAATTCTGTTTTCTATAAAAGAATTTCTGAGTTTGAGTCTTAGGCTTAGGAGAAGGAGCAGAGGAAAGATGGTGGCATGTCCAGTTAAAGGCAGCACTGGCACCCACTTGTGAAACACCCACCAAAGGAAGGGCTCTCTGTTGCATCATCTAACAAAGCAAAGGGCCCTGGGCCAAAGGCTGTCCATACAAGGACAAGAAGCCCAAGGACCCTTGTCACTAGTGCCCCCAAACAGGTCACTGGGCCTCACTCTGTCCTATGAGATCTTCCCAGGAAGAGAGTCAGTCTCCAGGCTGAATTATGGTACAGCAGTGAGGGAGGCCCATTAGCCCCTTGGCAGGTGATATCACTGGACTGGAGCCAAAGGTACCTTTTTGGTGGCAGCTAGGCCAGTAGATTTTCCCCTTAGGACTGAGCTGTCTACTCTGTCCTGCTCACCCAGTCTGGGCATCTGAGCACTCAATCCTGTGTGGTCACTGGTGTCTCTAGGATTCCTACCAAACAGTTCTTTACTTTCTCTCTGCTTTGTTTGTGGGAGGAAGCAATCATTGAACATTCATTTCTGGTGATTCCTATGTGTCCTATTAACCTGTGAGGATGCAACTTACTTTCTAAACTGCAAGCACAGGTCTTGTCCTACCCTCAGGAAGAATTCAGCCTTCTGGAGTTCTTTTGCTGATTACTTCTCATCTGGATCAATTGTTGCTTATTTTGGGATTTACTTCCTTTTACAAGGGACTTTTTGGTTCACCTCTCTCCAAGAGGTGTGTTTGTAGTATATGTTGGGTGAGGACCTTTGACTTTGTTTGTGGGTGCTTTGATTGTGATCTGAGTTTTGGATGGAAGCCTTTGTTATCATTGTCCTTTGTGCGGTGTTTTTCTCAGTTTCTTGTTATTTTTAGGCTGTAGCACTGCTGAGCGGTGTGTGTGGGCAGACTCCCTTTCTCACTTCACTGAGAGGGGATGGAGGTATTTGAAATTCTTTCTCTTTCCCTGTTCCTGTGGATTTCTTGACTGTGAAGGAAGTATATTGGCATGCTCCATTTAATCTCTGAGCCGGGAGGTGGCACTTGGGGGTGAGAATCTATCTCACCCTGTAAGATCAAGTCAGAAATGGGCTGTGCATGTTGACCTCCCTGCCAGCAGGTGGTGCTTGCCAGAGGAACAAGCTACAGTGTTCTTTTTTGAGACCTGTTACTGGATTCAGCCTCTCAGTTGTAGGACAAGAATGTCCCAGGTGGTGGATGGGTCCTGGAACTTCTACATGTGTCTCCATTATTTTTTTAGTTTTTCTTTTATTTGTTTATTTGTTTAGAGACAGAGTGTCACTGTGTCACCTTGGATGGAGTGCTATGGTGTCATAGCTCACAGCAACCTCAAACTCTTTATCTCAAGTGATCCTCTTGCCTCAGCTTCCCAAGTAGCTGGAACTGTAGGCACCTGCCACAAGGCCCTGGTAATGTTTCTATTTTTAATACAGATGGGGATCTCACTCTTGCTCAGGCTGGTCTCCAACTCCTGAGCTCAAGTAATCTTCCTGCATCCGCCTCTTGGAGTGTGCGTATATCTTTATTCTGTACTCTGCCCACCAGAGATAAGTGGGGCAGCGAGGCTGGACAGAGCTGGGTTGGGTGAGCTTGCCCTCAGGCTTCTCAATAGGTAGCTGTTTCAACAGGGCTGAAAGGTCTGCTCCCAGATTCTGGGGTAAGCTGTTAATAAGGGGCTGAAGCGGCCCCACCCAACCAGAACGTTCTCTTGTTGAGACAGGGCTGTTTGAGATTCACAGTCTGGCTGTGTGACTCTCAAATCTTCCTCAGCCCACTTCCTGAGGTAGCAAGCTGGGCACACTGAGTGCTTTTTTGTCCCTCAGGGGAAAGGCATGAGCCTCCCCCTGCATGGGAGTTCCAGCTTTCAGCACCTGCCTGGTGGAGAGAGACAGCTGCTTGCTGGACTCTCAGCCCAATCTCTCACAGTTAGACTGCGTCAGGGAGGGGTCGCAGCCATGTTTAGTTCAGGCTCCTGCACTAGCCAGCCTGGTTGTTGTTGACCCCTGGGGCTGGACTGTTTCTCTGTGGTGGACTGCTGTGATCCAACACGGTGATTTTTCTGTGGGGAGGTGAGAGAGGAGGAATGAGCAGCCTCCAGCTCACTGCATATTGGAACCCCACATTCCTCTCCAATTACCTGTATTCACACGGGGCTCCTTTCCTGCTGAGTGCAGCTCCCAGATCTCCGCCCTATGTCCCCCAGAGCCTACCCTAATTTGGAGGCTATGGGTTCTAGCTCATCTGTTTGACCTGCAAGTATATGTATATGACTAGGGAGCTCCCAAATCAGACATCCAGGTTTACCACACACCCGAGTGAAACATCGTGGGACCCCATCTCCATGGGAACCTCAGCCTGTCACACACTCCCACCGGGGGAAGGTGGCCACTCACCTAATTCTTGGCTCTCAGTGCACTTTCCACTGGAGTGGTTGAGACAGGGGCAGGGAAGGAAATACCGGAGTAAAAGAGAGCTGGCTCTCTGGTCTTAGATGGCGCTCTCCTTAGAGTGGAGCCCCACAAGTTACGACCGAGCTCTGGGATCAGGCAGGTTCTCCCCACTATTTCATGTTGCCGCCATTCCTAGACTTATAGGGGTTGAATAGTTTCCGGGAAACTTGGTAAGCTTCCGGACTCTGAAGGCTTACAGGGAGAGAAAGAGGCCCTCCCCAACCCTTTTGCTGAGCTTTGGGCCTCCCTGGCTTTGATCCCAACCAATATCGTTTTTCTTTTATCCTCTTCCATCTCCGCTTTGCGATTTTTCTTGACAAGGTCCCTGGCAAGATCTGGCACTGTCTCCATGATCCATACCTGATCTGAATCCTTCCTCCCCTCTCCCTTAGCTGAGATGCATTCTTCCCACTGTGTGATCCAGTAAGCAATATCTTTAGTCTGCTGTGACATTTCTAAAGCCACTTCCCCCAACACATTAGCTAAATTCAATTTAACTCTTTTCAACTGTAATTCTTGCCAGCAAACAGAGCTGGCATTTGACTCATCTGAATCCCCACCTCCCGTACAGATTCAGAAATGCATTTATAAGGCATGGGAGTATAATTCTGCAGCCTCCACTATTTCTTGAAAGACCATATTTCATGAATATACTTTTCTGCTTTTTTAAATCCACTTTATATCTAGTGTATCTTCCACAATTTTCTAATTTCTTTTTCTAATCATTTCCGACTGGTTGCACATTTATTTCCCAGATTGGGAGAGTATTACACATGTAATATCTTTATTAAAATCCTGAAGTAAAACTCAGTCCTATCAGGAACAAGGAATTATTTCAATTGAATATTTGACTAAAATGTCACCTCAAGAGATTGAAAGGTTTAAACTTGTGGTTTTAAGCAGACAAAATCAGAATGTCTAACACGTTTAAGTATAAATGCAAGAAAATATTTTTCATCATCAAGTTAGCCTCATGTTGTGTACACCAACTTTCATTAATAAATGTTCTTGAGGTTTCACTATTTAAGCTATTTTCATTGTTTATATTTCCTGATTCGACAATATCCATCAAAACAGGTGGGATTTTGAAATACAAAGCCTGAGAATTTAAAAGTGTCTCAGGAGACTACAAATATAACAGTATAACAATGTACCCCAAACTATATCCTTATGTATTATACACATTCTTTAGCAACTTTATAGATTTTCAATAAACTTTTTGATACATCTCAATTTTAGGGAAAGTCTTAAATTATTACTATCTAAAATAAAAGTACAAACCCTAGGTCAGATTATTTGAAAGAAATTATGAACAGGTGCTTTGTAACACAATTTTATTAAGTGTTTAATCAATGCATTATTAAAACAGTACAGTTTGTAATGCCACCTAGTGGATTTCTAAGTGAAAAATGTCCCATGAGTATAAACTGACATGTAATAGGAAACATACGCATAGAGAATACTAACTCAGTCTTCATACATATTAACACAGTTTTCTCTCTTTCTTTCTCTCTCTTAAGTATTTACCCCCAAATGTAAGGTATTTATCTTGAGCATTAAAGCATTCAACCTTTAAAAGTTACTATATTGGAAGAGAAAAAGAAGAAAATATATTTCTTAGAAGTTTCTCTTTAAGTTTATTATAGGCATAGAATGTTTTAATTGAATCTCAGAACCAATGGGTAAATTGTTGTCACAATTAATTATAAATAAATTCATATAGAGATTAAAATAATATAATAACAATATACCTATTTATTTATCACGCAAATCAAGTCATTATCAGTTAAACCTTTAATTCTTAGCTCCACGTAAAAGACTCTGGCTAAGTATAAAATTGAGATTTATAAACCTGGCTAGGCATCAAAAATCTTCTGATTAGAAGTTTCCAGGGATGAGGTCCAAGAATATGTATCTCGGCAAAGCTCTGCAAGTTATTATGATACATAATAATGGCTGATAATGCCGCAGTAAATCATTATCTCAACTCAGAGACTAGTCTCCAGATATTCCAAAACTAGAAAAATAAAACATAATGCAGAATATTGTGTTAATGTGGTTTATTTTGGGGTTGGCTATGTATTAAGCACGGCAATATTCACTAGTTCCACTTCTGTGTCAGTTTTTTAATACTGATTTACTCTACTATTTTCTGTCTCTTCTCTTTCCCTCTCCTTGCAATGTTTCTTGGCCACCTAATTTATTTTTTCATGTTTCTAATACCATGTATATGCTGAGTTCTTCAAAGTTTAGAAAACAAACCTATATCTACTTCTACATCTTGCCTCCCAAAGAACTGCTTTTTGTTTGTTTGTTTGTTTGTTTTTTGCTTTTTGAGGCAGAGTCTCAAGCTGTTGCTCTGGGTAGAGTGCTGTGGCATCACAGCTCACAGCAATCTCAAACTCCTAGGCTTAAGCAATTCTCTTGCATCAACCTCCCAAGTAGCTGGGACTATAGGCACCCACCACAATGCCTGGCCATTTTTTGTTGCAGTTGTCCTTGTTGCCTTAGTTGGCCTGGGTTGGGTTCGAACCCGCCAGCCTCAATGTATGTGGCTAGCGCCTTACCCATTGAGCTATGGGTGCTGCCCCCAAAGAATTGCTTTCTGAATATCCCCAGAGGGTCAAACCAGTCTCAGGGTGTCCTAGAAAGCTAAAATAATCCTATACTATCTCCATCCCCCAATGAAAACCACCATTTTTTTTTTTGCCTTTTCTACTTTAGATAATGTAACCAGCATGCACAGAGGTGAGCCAAAAACAAAGGTTCAAATGTGACTTGCCCACTTATTCATCTCTCACAGCCTTAAAGTTTTTAAATCTCTGCAATAACACTTCTTCAGTTTAAATCCTAATTCTCTTTCTCCAAAGCTTAGGCTTTGGAAATGTCTCTCTTTGAACTTGGAGTCAATTGTTCTCTTTCAATAGATCTCTTTCCTTTACTCCATAGAGTGATACTAGTGTGATCACTCTGGAACATAACATTTTCATCTGCTATTGTTCTCCTTATGATCCTTAAATGGCTTTCAAGATAAATTATTTCCATTTTTCATAGGAGTGAAAAAAAGCTCTTCAGGGATCTACCTGTCCTAGAATCACTGAACTTGTAAAAATATAGGTTCTGTGGTCTATTCCCAGACTGTGGGATAAGAGGATGTTTTAAAAGAACACTCACTGAAGAATGACTAGATGCTGAAAGGCATATTTTTGAGGCATTTCAGGTATTATAAAAATTAGGAGAGTTTTTCAAGAACACTCCTCCTAAACAAAAATTTAAACAGAAAAGTTGAGGCCAGATCTATACTGGGAGAAATTTTCCAGAGTTTGGTTAACCTGAACATCACCCATATTGAGCTAATGAGATTTGGGCCATATTTTTGAATCATGACTAGAAACTGGAGGATAGCTAAAGGGCACCCACATCAGTTATCTCTCCTCTTTTCTAGTTGAAACACGTGCAAACTTTGGACCAAAATTATGCCACGTTAGTTTCACAGGGATCTACTAGAGGAAGATATAATATAGTAAAATATTGCCTGATACAATACAAGACAGGTATTTAAGCTTTAAATCATGGAAAATTAAACAAATATATGTGTGTGTGTATATACGGTAGAACTTCTGTTAAGTTGACCACCCAAGGGACTGTAACAATTGGTCTACATACAGAGGTGATCAACAGAAGGAACTGGGTCTACTGCCCTGATGCATACACGTGATGCATGTGTGATCGATGAAAATCAGGTCAACTTAAGGAGGTGGTCAATGTCGGGAGGTGATTGACCATGGAGGTTCTACTCTCTCTATATATATATACATACAGTTATTGAAATTGATAAAAAAAAAATAGCAAGCAAAATATTTGTATTATTAGTAGAGAGTTTTGAAACTAATTTGGAAACATATAGTTCTATAAAGAAAATGTAATTTTGAGATATAAAAGGTCCACCAGCCAGGTAAAAGAGCAAATAAACATAGCTACAGAAAGAAATAAAGAACTAGAATGTATATTCAGAAAATACAATCAATAGAGTGACAAAGAGATAGAAAGTTCAAAAAAATGATAAAAAAGATTTTTTTAAAATGATGTAAGTTTTTAATATCTGATGAGCTTCTCAGAAAAAAAAATTGAGAAAATGAAAGAAAGCAAAAATTTTAAGTGATAATTGCTGAATAATTTAAATGACTAAAGTAAAATTTAAATATGGTGATCAGGGAGATTGTTAAGGAAATGTAACTTTTCTCAGACCTTCATGACAAAGTATTCCTATCAGGTAAAACTGTAATGATTCATTATTCATTACTAAATGTTGCCTCATGAATTAAAAACTACAAAATAATGGAGAGTTATAAAACAGTATAACCTAGGGAGAGTATATTAAGTATAGATGACTCATATTAACTGTTACAGCTACTTCTGTATTATTCAAGTGTGGATAATTGTATCTGTCAGGAAAATATAGCAGCTGATGTAACAAACAGCTCTCCAACATTAATGATTGCAAGAATTGGGATTTAACTTTTCTTTATGCTCAATGTCTATTTTGTGTTAGCTGTGGGTTCTTCCTATTGTTGTTTATCATCCTCACTATGGGAATCCAACTGGTAGTGCCCTTACCTGGGCCACTGCCACCAGCCACAGAGAGGGAAAAAAGTGTGGGAAGACACTGGCTCTGGAAATTTTCATGTAGTAGGGACACACATTCTTTCCACTCATATTTCATTACCCAAAGCAGATTAAACGACCATTGCTGAGCTAAATTTAAGTGCAAGGCAACAGACATATAACCAAGAGTGTTGAGAAGAAGAGATTTTTGGAATGTTACTGACTTGTTTAATGTATACCATAATCTATTAATTTGACTTATGGAAAAACTAGAAATTTGGAGCATTTGAAATATAACTATAACTACAATCAAATAAATTGTAAAAATCTTTATCCCCTATCTTTCTTTGTCACTCCCATTTCATCGAAGTGCAAAGGAAATTGATGTACCAATCAATCTATGTCTTTCTAGAACTAGATGCCAAGCCCTCATTACAATATGAGACTTGAAGAAAGCATTTCCATGAATACCACCCACTTGCTATGTATGTCCCTAAACAAATGGGGTTTATTTATTTAAGTGGAATAAGATAAACCTGTATCATCAGTATTATGTAAGTCCCAAAGGAGAAAGAAAGGATCATAGAATGGACCTTGTGAAAAGTTAAGTAAATGCAAAAATAATAATTTAGACCAGTAAGTCATACTGGAACAAGACCATTCTTAAAATGGTGAGAGCAATTTTGAATCCATCCCAATATAAATAAAGCTTCAGGGGAATTGTCTGAAAAGGATGAGAGTGATGTGTTCCTGTTTCTTTGTCCTACTTCAGGGCAGAAATGCACAGCCAGAAAAAATATTGTTAATCCAAACACTAAATGTCACTGTTAAATACAGCCTGGCCTGGTAGAAAATGCCAAAAATAGAAACAATTACAAGTATTTGAGCACCACGAGTTTAACTCTATCTTGTCAACCTCACAATTTATAATTTCCTGTATATGTTTAATTAATGGTAGTCATTTTTAATGTATCAGGAATGTATTACAAGCAAATTTTCAATGTGGAATAATTTAAAAGAATTAACTGTAATTTTACCTTTTTTGAATAATATATTATTGTTAAATGATAGATCCTATGAAAGACTTCGGTAAGAAAGAGACAAATTAATCACTTGTTTATTTAAAATTTATGTAAATATATTATGCCTGTTTTGTGTTCTACAATAGATAGGCTTAATTCTATAAAACAATACATGTCTATCTTCATTTAAGCATACCCTTCAATTCAATGATTAATAAAGAGTACTTTAATTTCTTTTGTGTAGTTGTCATTGGTAAAGATCATAAACATAAATTAACTAGTAACTAATAACAAGGTGACATGGCAATTCTCAGATCATTATATCTCTAAAAATAAACCTAACATAACTAATTCAACTTTGAGATGTTTAAAAGGAAAATATATTTCCTCTTTGCTTTCCTCACCAAATTTCTAATAATAATTGTTTCACTTGGCACCCAGTGTGTTTTGAGATTAATAGCTATTTAGAGTCAACTGCTTTCATATTATTCTTAGGGGTCAAGATATGTATGACTATAAATATCGTCTGATCGCCATTCTTGAAGAAGCTTAATATATATTTGTGGAATGAATGAATGAATTATCAAACAAAAGAAATAAATGTCCCAGACATGGGGAATTTGTTATTGTTTATTGGTCAGGACACACATACTAACCAAAGAAGCCAAAGTCATATTGTTATTGATGAGAATGATCAGAATGGTATTGATTGGGATATTTCCTGAAAGCTTGGGAGGGACAGGCATGTTCTGAACAGTACCCGCCTCATCCTTTCATCTCATCCTGTTTAGGTTTTGCTTGTGAACTTCATATTTTCCACACTTCCCTCCATCAGGGGCCATAAATAATGTCTGAAACTCATGTATCAAAATGACTAACAACAGAGACGGACTCATCTGTTCTTTGTTATAGCTTGGGAAATCAAGTTGAAGTTTCTCACTGGCTAAATTTGATTCAAGTGCTCAGCTCTGAGCCCCTCAAGAATAGTCACAGATGTGTGACTGATGAGACTGGCTCAGCTTGGGCCAGATAATGCTGCGTGATGGGTTATGGAGCTACAGTGCCGTTAGTATTGAAAGATGTACTTAGGTTCTAATAATATTTACTGGGAACAATTGCATAAAAAGAGGCATCACACTGAATCAGGTGGTACTCAAAATTTCTCTCATTTTTTTCAATATGCAATTCCACATTCTCTTCATCTCCAAACATTTCTTGATGCTAGCAATAAAAAGTGCTACACTACTGATCTGGAAAAAAACAAAAACAAACACCAAGAGAGTCTCTTCTTATCTGGAGACTGGATTGTTCCAGTTTTTAATACCTGTGCTTGTAAGTTTCCCATTTCAGGAATGTTTGTTGGCATGGGGAATAAAACTTCCCTGCTCTTTGAGTGGAGTGAAAGCAATTGTTTAAGCTGTGGCAGCTTTTTGGTTTATTTTTAAAAGTGATAATAAAACAACGTGAACTGAAAAAGGTAAAACTTGAACTAGAAACCTACTCTTGTATGCTTAGAATGTTTATAATATTACATGTTTATGTGGGGTTGTCAGCATTTTTATTATTTAGAGTTGAATTTTGTTTTGTTTATTGAATATCCATGTTGTTTATTATTTTTGTATTTTGAAAAATTTTAAAATAAAATAGTCTCTAAAAACAACAATAAGCAAACAAACAACAACAACAAAACTCCTTGGCCCACCTTTTGGGGGCATAAATTGCCAATAAGTTTCAATTTTTTTTTTTCCTATCTGATTTGGTGAATTAACAAGATCTTATACTAATGGTCTCCTATTCATGGCTTGTACTCAAGTAAGCCACATGAGTTAGCATACAATGTCATCATATATAATAAATGCCTATCCGATTTCAAGCAAAACTAACCCAATAAAAATATTTTCTTACCTTTCTCAGGACTTTTTTCTAATTTTCTGACTAAGCCAAAAAATAAACAAGAAAGATGATGAATGATATTAGAATAAAAGACCTAGAGAAAATTAGAGAACAATTGTGGGCTTTCCGTTCCCCCTTTTTAACAATTCATTATGGGAAGAAAGAATGTGGAAGCCTGCAAGAAAAACAATTTCGGTTTTCTCCCCACTTGGGTGATGCACGTCATGAAATCCTCAGTGAATAATGCATACCGGAAGATTGAAATGTTTTAACTGTGTAAAATTAAGTGTGAAATAATAATGTGAAAGAGCTCCAATTTGAATGGACTCCCCATGTACCCTTGTCCAAAAATCTGCTTTTGTTTGTAGTGGTTATCACAAGTAAGAAATATTCTGCTCTCTTTTTAAGAAAAAAAAAAAAAAGGAAATTATTATTTCAATAGAAACAACTCCAGGTCAGTAAATAATACTGTATATGTCTGCTTGTCATACACATATTGAACAATATCATTCAATTTTTTCCAAAATTTTTTCAATTTTCTATGCTCAAAATTGCGCACTGCTGTTGTTTCTATTGTTGGAAACAACAGGTTTGTCTAGCCATTCTAAGGAGAATGCATAATCTTTTTTTTTTTTTTTTGAGCCAGAGTCTCAAGCTGTCGCCCTAGGTAGTATACCGTGGCATCATAGCTCGCAGTAACCTCAAACTCTTGGGCTTAAGTGATTCTCTTGCTTCAGCCTCCCAAGTGGCTAGGACTACAGGCACCTGACACAAAGCCTGGCTATTTTTTTTGGTTGTAGTTGTCATTGTTGTTTGGTAGGCCCAGGCTAGATTCGAACCCTCCCACTCCAGTGTATGTGGCTGGTGCCCTAGCCACTGAGCTACAAGTGCTAAGCCAAAAATGCAAAATCTTTTAGCCAATGAACACCAGTTCCCATGACCCCAACACAACATCTAAATATCTTGAGTTATTAATTCCCAGGAAATTGAATAGTTAGTCCTTCAAAGAAAGGAATGTAGGCTGAAGAAAAATATTTTTTAAATCATGATTTGTATTTTATCCCTAATGTAAGTTGCAACATAGAAGCATCTGCTGATATAAATTATTAAAGATAAAATAAGACACTTTTTAAATTACCAGATTTTAGATTGAAGATCTATGATTTCTTTGAGCATTATATTTTCATATTACTTTAAATTTTTTTTAACAATATTTCCTATTGTTATTTTAGTTCATATCCCAAAAACTGAGTAACACTAAATTTCTAGAATTATGCTGTAAAAGTATGCTTTCATTTCTAAATAAAAATTCCTTTATGGGGTGGCACCTGTGGCTCAAGAGGGTAGAGCGCTGGCCCCATATGCTGAAAGTGGTGGGTTCAAACCTGGCCCCCGCCAAAAAAGAAAAAAATTCCTTTATGCTATTTGGTGTAAGTTTTCAAAGTTAATGCTTCATCTCCAATTTCTAGAAAATTATATATATTTAAATTTATATATAATATATATTTATTATATATTAATAGTTATAGATTATAAATAATATATAATATAAATATATTTATATGTTATAAATAATATATATTTATAATTATTTATATATAGTATAAATAATATTAATATATCATAAATATATATCTAAATTTATTTTATATTTAGTTTTTCTTTAGCAGAGCAGGCTCTATGGGTTATAGTTCATGGGGGAAAAGATTATGAACACAGGGGTCTGAGTAGGTGTGAGCTACTCTTAGCTTTAGAGTTCACCAAAGCTGCAACAATTTCTTTGCTCTAACTTTGATAACCTTTTCCTGTTCAATGAGAGAGTAATTATCCTTCAGATTTTCTAGGAGAAGCTCCTGATTACAGTACTGAACCGGAAGGAATCCAAGACAGTACTGGCTTGGAAATCACTCCACAATAATTATTCAATGATTTTGAATACTGTTGCTATGACTCCCTATAGTTAATAAATATTACATGTATTTTGTCAGTAATTATTTTGACAAGTAAAAAACAAATTAATTTTAAATTTAATTATTTATTATTCAGTATACATTTCCATGTTTTTTTAAAAAAATAATGTTTTGGGTTTGTTAGGCATTCACTATACTTGAATAAGTTCTTATAATAGATATTATACTCTCAAAACTACATTTGTTCGTATATAACCAAGAAAAATCCAAAATGAAATACAGACAGAAATGATTCAAAAAATAAATAAATAAATGAGAGCAGAGCACCAGGAAGTGGTAAGTGGTGACATTTTCAAATAGCAAACGTTCTAATGTATGGAACATATGTAACTGTAAGTTATTGTAGTGTTCAAAGGGTGAGCATATCAACTATTTGAGGAAATACCGGCCAAAGTGTTTCAAACTCTGATGAAAATATAAACTGACAGATTCAAGAATCTCACAACTTAGTAGAATAGTGGCAAGTCAGTAGGAAGAAAACCTCCAAAGCAAATTTGCCTATTTTAACATTTTTTAATTAAAGAAGTATATGTGGTATTTGAAGCTAGGTGTCATATGGGATTAATTGTCAGCATACCCGAGTTAAGCAATGAGTTGTATTTTCTAATTTTGAGGAAAGTGCAAACATTTTACAATTATTTGGTTCTGAGATGTTGAAGCTTTAACACTTAACTGGTATCAGCAATTTTATATTTCTACAATAAGAGGTTGATTTTTTACTTGCTATTTTTTTTATCAGATGTAAACTTTTTCTCCGTCTTGTAATTAAGAGTTGAAAAACAATATAGTATCCTCACCTTAATTTAAATTTAAGTTCCAGGTGATTGTTTTTTTTTCAAAATACAATAAAACAGTCATCACTTCCTGAAGTGAGGGGGCTGTGACAGAAGTTGAGTGACAAGTACAGGTTTCCCACCACTTACAGAAACATTGTGTCAGCTGGGGGCACTTAGCAAAATGGTTACTAAATAGATTAAGCAAATACCAATATAACTAGTAGACCTGGGAAAATGCCCAGCATCTTGGGTGCCTCCTTATTTTATTTTTATTTTTTTTGCCATAGAGTGGCTAGCCAGCTCTAACCAGTCTTCATTTTAATACTACTTTGGTTACCTTGTAGTACCCTTTAGCTAATCCTAACACTAAAAATCCCTGTCTAATGAAAAGCTGGCAATCTCCTTTAACAGAACACATGGGTTGGATGGTGGTCATGATGATGGAACTGCAGGCACCTGATCTGTCTCACCGTGAGTAAGCAACAATGCAAAGTAAAAGCTCCACTTCACTCCCTGGGAAGGGATTCAGGACAACACCACAGTGGGCAGATGCAGGTACTCAGCATCTCCTGTGGAAGAAGTTCCTCTGCTTCCCGGGAACAAATGTCCTTTTAAATAACAGGAGGGTTGTGGGTAGAGTTAAAGTGATGGTCTGCCTGTAAGAAGTCCAAGGATCAAGGAGCAATTTCATTAGCAGGGAAGAGCAGGAAGGAGTCCCATCAGAAGGCAGCTCTCAGAACCTTTACTTAACCTAACCGGTGTGGTTGGAGTATGGGAGGAAGTTGCTGGGGAAGTCGTTGTCTTCTGCAGAGGGACTGATCTTTGCACCAGGGGCTAATCTTTGGCTGGGGTGGAAACTTACTGGTCTGTTGTTTCCCAGAAACACTGTCCTTGAAGCATTCCGGGGTGTTTCGGGAGGGTCTCTGCTGTGCAGTTTGGGCTGTGGCCTGTTCCCCCTGCCTGTCCTCCCACAATGGCGGTACTGTTGTTGGGGTCCTGAGGATTCCTTCCACACAGTAACCTCTATGAGAAGTAGCTAACTTGCCAAGCTGGACTTAGGTCTGAGTTATTTTTTGTTCTCTAGACTCAGTCTCAGTTTAGGGTTTATGGGGCAGCATTTCCACACTGTCCAGGAATTGTCCCCAAACAGAATTGAGGTTAACTCACAATTCTAGGTCTGTAATTGTTATCAAACAAGAAGAAATCCACTCAGAAAAAGATAACTGCCCCTTGCTGGCTGTCACCCACAGCCTTGGCCCGAGGAAAACTATTCTGATATTTACTAGAGAAAACTCTAAAGGCTATGTAAGTATAAGAAATAATAAGCAAAGCTGTATTTGAATGTACTCTAAAACTAGATGGGTAGGAAATATATAGCATTAACTAAATTAAGGGAAATATCTTACAAAAAATAAGTAAGTGAGGTGATGGTTATTTTAATCAGTTTTATTTAAGTGTTACACACTGTACATCAAATCATTATATTGTACCCCATAAATATATACAGTTATGATTTAATAAAAATTAAATTTGATTTTTTTCCATTTTTTTCATTATTTTTGACTAACATTTATGATTACCTCAATCATAAGTTCTATATATTATTTGTGTTTCTCTAAAGGAAAAAGACAGGGAATAATAATAACAATAGATAACACTAATTGAGCTGAAATATGATTTTGTCAGCTCAAAGATGACATTGTTATCTGACTTGTTTAAATATATAAACATTTATTTGGAAGTGTGAGTGAACTAAACATTTCTTTCACAAAGCAAACTTTATAAGAATTATTTTCCAGTTTAATACATTCATTCTTAAAGTCAAGTTACATAATAGATATTCAATTATTATGACAAACTCTGTGGTGGATATATATATATATATATATATACTTTTCTTTTTTTTTTCCTTTGCAGTTTTTGGCCGGGACTGGGTTTGAACCCGCCACTTGCAGCACATCGGGTCAGCACCCTACTCCTTTGAGCCACAGGCGTTGCCCCTATGAAAGAAATTTTTCCCAGTATTTTTAGCCTAGTGTAGCTCACCCACATACAATCTCATTGTTTCGTGGATTTTTTATATT
>CAUYQV010039663.1:0-15944 GCA_963574575.1 Galagoides demidoff | reverse complement strand
CCCCCCCCCCCCCCCCCCCCCCCCCCCCCCCCCCCCCCCCCCCCCCCCCCCCCCAGATAGAGAGGGAGACTCTATCTCTACAAAAATAAAAAATACCTACATCACAGGGTAATGGTGAGACGTACATGTTATTTTTTTTTTTTTCCTGAGACAGAGTCTCACCATGTTGCCCTAGGTAGAGTGCCCTGGTGTCATAGCTCACAGCAATGTCAAACTCTTGAACTCTTGGGCTTAAGCGATTCTCTTACCTCAGCCTCCCAAGCAGCTGGTACTACAGGCACCCACCACAATGCTCAGCTATTGAGACTTACATGTTCATAAAACATGTAGCATACTAACACAAACATGTAAGCAATCAGAAAGTGGTTAGCTATGTTGCCATCATTAGCATCTTTGTTTCCATCATTTTAAACCAATCTTTAGTATCTGGTATCTCTCTCAACACTGTGAGACATACCATCACTGATCCAAAACTTTGAAGACCTTTTTTTTTTTTAGACAAGTCTCACTATTTCACCCTCAGTAGAAGAATGCCTTGACGCCATAGCTCGCTGCAACCTCAAAGTGCCTTGAGTAACAAAGTGCTCGCTGTAACTTCAAACTCTCGGGCTCAAGTGATCCTCTTACCTCAGCCTCCCAAGCAGCTGGGACTACAGGTACCCACCACAATGCCCAGCTACCAAGACTTACATGTTTATAAAACATGTGGCATGCTAACACAAACATGTAAGCAATCAGAAAGTGGTAGCTGTGTTACCATCATTAGCATCTTTGTTTCCATCATTTTACGCCAATCTTTAGTAGTTGGTATCTCTCTCAGCACTGTGAGACATACCATCACCTGATCCAAAACTGTTGAAGAACTTTTTTTTTAGACAAGAGTTTCACTATGTCACCCTCAGTAGAGTTCCTTGACGTCATAGCTCGCTGCAACCTCAAACTCCCAGGCTTAAGTGATCCTCTTACCTCAGACTCCAAGCAGATGGGACTACCAATGCATAGCTGTTTTTAGAGATAGGGTCTCCCTCTAACTCAGGCTGGGCTCAAACTACTAACCTCATGTAATCCAGCTGCCTCAGACTCCCAAAGTGCTAGCATTACAGATGTGAGCCACACACCTGGCCCAAAAACTTCTTACACAAATCTAGCCTTCTGCCTAGTGATTCTAATGCAGTAAGACTGGGATAGGGTCAGATTTGGAAATCACATTGCTCTAGAGAACATGTGTGGCACAACATGACCATAAAAAGGACCACAAAAACTCCTAAGATAACCCAAATACCTCCTTCAAATTCTAATGACAACTGGTTAATCTCTACCTTTAGACTAATATAACAATATGGGAACAAGGTTTTCTCTTTTTTTGGCAGAGTGCATCATAGCTCAACAGAAACCTCAAACTCTTGGGCTCAAGCAATTCTCTTGCCTCAGCCTCCCAAATACTGGGACTACAGGTGCCCGCCACAACGCCTGGCTATTTTTAGGGATGAGTCTTGCTCTTTCTCAGGTTGATCTCGAACCAGTGAGCTCAGGCAATCCACCCACCTCGGCCTTCCAGAGTGGATTACAGGTGTGAGCTACCCTGCCCAGCCAGGACAGGTTCTGTAACCTCAAAAAAAGATGGCACCATTTTCCATACCTAACCCTCCCAATGGTAAGTACAAACAAATTTAGTCTTCAATGAATTTTCTCAGCATTAAGACTAACGTATATTCTTGGAGGGTTTAGCAATCAACAAGCTGCTTCTCTAACAGGTGCACCCTGGATAAGTAGAGAAAGAGCAAATGGAAGGAAGAACAATCAGCATCTTATTTATTTCTTAAGCAGGTCTTAATACTGAGGGATGACTTTTTATGATTTATTCAGTCAGAGAGAGCAATGCAAATGATCCTGAAAAACATCAGTCGCCAAAACAAAAAATATATTCTACAACACTGTCTACTATGTTCCTTAAAAGAAGTTTCAGGCTCAGTTCCCGTAGCTCAGTGGTTATGGCACCAGCCACATACACCAAGGCTGGCATGGGTTCAAACCCAGCCCAGGCCTGCTAAACAACATGACAACTGCAACTAAAAAAGGCGTTGTGGTGGGCGCCTGTAGTCCCATCTACTTGGTTGGGAAGCTGAGGCAAGAGAATCACTTAAGCCCAAGAGTATGACATTGCTGTGAGCTGTGATGCCACAGTACTCTACTGAGGACCACATAGTGAGACTCTTGTCTCAAAAAAAAAAAAAAATCATGTAGCTAATGGCTGTTGATTCTTTTTTGTTGAATCTCTTTAATTTATATCCATCTCTAATGATGTAGTACAAAAACCATAAAGGAACTGATGTTTTGCAGTGCTTAAAAATCAGGTGCTTTTCAAATAAAACCAGATAACTGACTCTGAAAATGGTACAGGTAGGGCACATTTTACAAATCTCTTTCAATAATATGGGGAAAAGTCAGAAGAACTGAAAATTCCCAAACTTTTCACAGCAAAACAAAACGATGAAGGAAAAGCAACTGGGTGGTTAGGCTAAAGTACAAGCCCATTCAATAAAGACTTCACACTTTCTGCCATTTTCCCTCACTCTCACAATCTAAATTTAAGTCAGTCAATTTCCTGAACAGGAATCTGGCAACAACCAAAAAAGTATAACTATATGTAAAATGTTAAACGTATCAGGACAACTGATATTGTCTCTCAGCATGGCTGCCAGACAGCGGTCCAGAATTAAGACCTGTAAAAGGAAGAAAATACAGGATGGAGGAAAAAAAAACTGATAATAAAATGGAGAAACCCATTTTCTGGGAGAAGCGTGTGCAACTCCCAAGGCGAAATTCAGAAAAATGTCATTTTCCCTCAAAAGAAAGCGCCTTAATTCTGAATCGTGAGTACCTGCAAATAGAAAGAAATGGGGGGTATCTGGGTGAGAGATGACCTGAATTTTCACCGGAAGAAAAGCAGCCAAAGCTTAGAGGTATACAGAACAGAAAATCCAGTTTTAGGTCTGGACCAACAACTCAGGGGGCGGTTAACCATTATCCAGTAAGCCCGAAATAGCCAGATTTTTAAGGACTCCACGTCCTGTAGAGGAGCTCTTTGGAAACCCACAGAAGACAGCCATTGGGGATTCAAAGGATTTGGGGGGAGGGGAACAGAGGCGAGGCACTGGAAATGAGTCAAAAGAAGCCTTCTCGAGGATAAAATCATGTGACTCGGGAAAGAATGTCCAAGGAACTAAGAAGACGGTGAAGCGGTCCAACAAACGGGAAGCGCAGACCTATGGGCGCGGGCCGAACCCCAAAGGAGCCGCGTACGGGGAACCCGAGGCCTCCAGCCCTGGGCCAGGCCACGCACCACCGAGGGACCACCGTGCGGGGGCACCCTCTGCGCGCGGGAAAAACGGCGGCCGGGCCGGGAGGGGGCAGGGCGGGCCAGGAGGTCGCCCCGCGGGGAACTTACGCGGCCGTTTTTTCCTGAGGTTTTCGACGCGCTGGCGGGAGAGCGAGGTGGGGCCGCTGTAGGAGCCAGGTCGGTCCCGCCTCACGCCCTCCGCCGAGGCGTCGACCACTGGCGCCGACGCACTGCTCGCTCGGCGCCGCAGAGGCTCCCGCCGCCGCCCTTCGGGGCCCCCGGGCGCCGGGTTCCCAGCTGACGAGGAGGAGGTGGCGGAGGCCCTGCCGTGGCGCTCCATGGGCGCACCGAGCCGGCCCGCTCCCATCCGCAGCAGCCACCGCTGCCGCCCGAGCCAGTTCCCCAGTGCCTGCCTCCTCCTCGCCTCCTCCGCGGCAGTCCAGACGGAGCAGAGGCGCACCCTCCGCCGGCTGCCTCTTCCGTTGCGCCAACGCCCAGCAAGCCAATCCGAACAGGTTGAGGGCGGCCCGAACGCCTAGAGTCCAATCAGCTCCCTGATTCGAGGCGGATTGAACGTGTCTTTGTCCAATGAAAGGCTCCCAGGACGGGGCGGGGTGGAGGTTGGCGGAGGAGGGGATCTGAGATCCGCGGAGGAGGAGAAGGAGGTATAGCCTAGGAGTGTGATGGCGGCGCCGCCCAATGGACGCGTAGGTGTAGGGTCCCGCAACCACCTCTGCCTTCCCCAGCAGCCTCCACGAGTGGACCAGTTTGCGTCCCTGAGCCCAGGAACTCTCCCGGGACACCTCCATGTGCTCCCGAGTTCCCGTGCTTTTCTCCGTGCCGTCCACTGCCGGCTCACATCCTCTCCTGCCCGGCAGTTCTCCCGCAGCGTCTGGCCGCCAGTCATTGGCAGACAGAAGGGCTTGAACTGCGGCTGACCTTAGCCTTTGTCCTCTGCCTGGTTCCGCAGCTGCCGTCGAGGCCGCCAGCCCCTCCCCCAGCACGTTTGGGCTAAGGCTCCATTCCGTCTGCGTTGGAGAGAAGCTCTCGGTACCAGAAGGAATAAAAGGCTGGGGTTGGTCTCCATGGCAACTGGAAGAAAGAGGTGGGTTATAAATCCTTCGCCACCCTCCTGTGGTGAAGAAGCGGGTGTGGGAGCCGGGATGTAGGTTTGGCCTTTTCAAGGAGTCTGGAGTCCCTTTCTGTATGGTGCATTGAAGGATATAGACGGATTTGGGGCCGCCTGGGAAGATGGATTTTTTTAGAATCATGTTTCCATCTCATTTGGAGAGGAAAAATGATTACCCCTCTCTTTGAGACCTAACTTCTCACACCTACCAAAGGCCGTTCCAAACCATCGCTCCTACCAAAGGTGGCTCAATCCTGGAATGATCCTTCTCTGCGCAGCACCCCCAAAGCACTTCCTTCACCCCGGCAAGTTTAAGTGGACTATGGGCTAGTTATTTCATAAGTGCCTCCCCTGGGAGACTATAACTTCCTTGGCCAATGACATTTATTTTCTTCACCTCTCCGGTAATGACTGGTTGTAGTGGACTAAACAAGAAGATTGAGCTTCTCTTTTCTCTTTGTGCCTGTTGAATAGAATTTCTCTGTTCACTCCTAACTAGTTTTCCTTGCTGTAGGAGTAACTCTGGAAACCCTATTTCCAAACCCTGGAAATTACAGCTTCTGGAAGCCACCTCAAATGGATCCTACAAGAATCAAGAATTTTAATAGCTACTCTTCTAAATCTGATTGTCTGACATTGTCTACCGTTCTGCCTCCAAAGAAGTGTGGTCCTCCTTGACCAGAGGAAACTTCCATTCACGTCTCCCAGCTCTGATAGATCATCCTAAAGAATCCTCATCATCCCTTGGGTGCCAAGATGAACTCCAACATCAAAGCACCTGAAACATATGTAGTGTTTTTATAGTTAACCCATGCTTTTACATCTCACTTGATCCCCAAAGCAACATTTGGGTCATGAGGCAACTTATCCACAAGCACACAGCTTAAAAAAATGACATAGCCTGAACTCCTAAGAAGTTCAGCTACTCTCCCCCTTATAATAACCAAAAGAAGGCACAGATTTAGTGCAATTCCAATACTGGGAAGGCCTTTGTCTTCTCTTAAATACACATGTGAAAGAAAACATAGGAGTCTTCACTCTCTAGGGGATTTTTGAATTTGCTGACCATGTGTAGCTATCATTAAAGTTTATAATAACAAGTGAAGCACATACTAAGGGAAACAAGGCAGGATGTTTATAATCCTAAATCAAAAATGTGAATAAACTGAGCAAAAGAAACCAGACACAAAATACATGGTGTATAGTTCTGTTTATTAATAGAGGATGTGAGAAGTGAGGATGATGGTTACTTTTCAGAAAGGGGAAGAGAGAATGCTGAAAAAAGACCAGATAGGCTTCTAGGAAGTTGGTAGTAATGCTTTTTCTTCAATATCAGGGTATTGGTTTTGTGGATGTGTTTACTTTGTAATATTTATCAAGATATTCAAGGCCAGGTGCAGTGGCTCATTCCTGTAATCCCAGCACTTTGGGAGGCCAAGGTGGGCAGATTGCCTGAGCTCACACGTTGGAGACCAGCCTGTGCAAGACCAAGACCCCCGTCTCTAAAAATAGCCAGGCATTGAGGTGGGTGCCTGTAGTCCCAGCTACTCCAGAGCCCAAGACTTTGAGGTTGCTGTAAGCTGTGATGCCATGGCACTCTACCAAGGGCAACAAAGTGAAACTCTCAAAAAAAAAAAAATTCACTTATGATTTGTGCCCTTTTCTGTGTTATTTTATTTTAAAAAAAGATATTGAGGGCAGCGCCTGTGGTTCAGTGAGTAGGGCACCAGCCCCATATACTGAGGGTGGCGAGTTTGAGCCCTGCCCAAACTGCAACAAAAAATAGCCAGGTGTTGGGGCAGCGCCTGTGGCTTGGTGAGTAGGGCACTGGCCCCATGTACCAAGGGTGGTGGGTTCAAACCTGCCCCAGCAAAGCTGCAACAACAACAAAAAAAAAATAGCCAGGCGTTGGGGCAGGTGCTTATAGACCCAGCTACTCTGGAGGCTGAGGCAAGAGAATCGCCTCAGTGCTGTGTGATGCCCCGGCACTCTACCGAGGGTGATAAAGTAAGACTCTGTCTCTACAAAAAAAAATAGCCAGGCATTGTGGCAGGTACCTAGCCACTTGGGAGGCTGAAGCAAGAGAATCACCTAAGCCCAAGAGCTGGAGGTTGCTGTGAGCTGTGACCCCATTGCACTCTACAGAGGGCAAATAAGTGAAACTCTGTCTCCAAGAAAAAATGCATATTATCTCAGTTTCCCTCAGAGTCAGGGATTCAAAGTAACTTAGCTTGGTGGTTCTGGCTTAGTATCTTTCAAGAAGTTGCAGTCATTGTTAAATATAATGGACTGGAGGATCCACAGCCAATATAACTTATTCACACAGCTGGCAGGTTGGTTCTGGCTACTGGTGAGAGGACTGAGTTCATACTGTGGCCTCCATAAGGCTGCTTGAATGTCCTTACAACATGGCGGCTGGATTCCCCCATAGCTAGTGATCAATGAGAAAACAAGTCAAATGTGTGTTATGACCTAGCTTGAGAAGTCATACTGTCATAAGTAATTCCCACTTCAATCACTTGAAGTGCAAGTGGGTCCTTGGCATTGTACAAGAAAGAATTCAGGAGTGAGCTGACAGTATAAAGTGGAAGTGAGTTTTATTAAGAAATACAGAAAATTTCCACAGGCAAAGTAGAAGCTGGTTCTCATTGTGAAGGAAAATAGCCCTCATAGTTCCTTCAGTCGCTTTAAGCAACAGCTTAATTATAGGCTAAACAGGAGAGGAATATTCATGTTATTTCTTGGAAAGGGGCAGTATTTTCCTAGAATTAAGGTGACACTTTTTTTTTTAATTTGAGATAGTCTCTGTCACCATGGGTACAGTGTCATGGTGTCAAAGCTCACAGCAACCCCAAACTCTCAGGCTTAAGCCATCCTCTTGCCTCAGCTTCCCTAGTAGCTGGGACTCTAGGTGCCAACCACAACTCCCCAATAATTTTTTTTTATTATTATTATTTTTAGTAGAGATGGGGTCTTGCTCTTGCTCAGGCTCGTTTCAGAACTGTGCTCAGGTGATCCACCTTTCTCAGCCTTCCAGCGTGTTAAGATTACAGGTATGAGCCACCAGGCTCAGCCAACACTCTCCTCCTAACTAAATTCAGTCTATCTGGAACTGTAATGGCATTAGGTACATGATAGGAATAGGAGGTTTCCTTAGAAAAATTTTATGGTAATAAGAGTATAATGAAGCTGCAAGGTCAAGAGGCATTTGATTCCTCCACCATCTTTGTTCTAACTGGTTGGAACTTGTCCCCCATCTTTTTTATCAAGGTGGTCCAAGACTTAGTTAAGGAATGCCAGCCAGCTCACCATCTAACACTCCCATCATTTAAGCAATAACCTCAATTACACAAGTCAGACTTATTTAGTGTGGGTTGAAACTCCACAGCAGACATGAGAACCAGGAAGAAAAAAATCTCTGGAGGCTGTCTTGGATTCCACAGTTCTTTGGCCCTCAGTGATTCACATTATCATCTGTTCCTGCTCTGTAAGAACCCTCTCTTGAGTTTCCATAAAGTTTTCTTGTAGAAATCACTGGGGACGGCTCGGCACCTGTGGCTCAAGCTACTAAGGCGCCAGCCACATACCCCTAAGGTGGCAGGTTCGAATCCCCAGCCCGTGCCCGCCAAACAACAATGATGGCTGCAACCAAAAAATGGCCGGGCGTTGTGGCGGGCGCCTGTGGTCCCAGCTACTTGGGAGGCAGAGGCAGGAGACTCGCTTGAGCCCAGGAGTTGGACGTTGCTATGAGCTGTGATGCCATGGCATTCTACCCAGGGGGATAGCTTGAGTCTCCGTCTCAAAAAAACAAAAAAACAAAAAAAAAAAAAAAAAAAAGTTCATCAGTTTATAAGTAGCACTGTAAATTCAACTATTTACCCTCTACCCACTTTCTGCAAAGGGCTATGTAATACCATCCAACAAGTAAATTCACTTTGATCAAGGCTGCCCCAAGCTGGGTTAGTTCCCCCACCCTGGATTCTCATAGCACAGATTTTCTCCTAGATATATTATATAACTTTTCTGTGAGAACACAAAGTGTATTTGTCATCTTCGCCATGGTTATTCCTAATCAATTCTTCATTTTCAGAAGATTAAATGAAGAAACTATTCAGTCACTGTGTGTGGGGGGTGGGAGGAGGGGCGGGTCCCAAACCCTCTGGTGTTTGAAGATGGCGGACAGTCAAACAAGGTGAAATGAGGGATGATCCTTGGCTCTGGCAGCTACTGGTTAGTTACGTGACCTTTCTGTGTGGGGTGAGTTCCTTCTATCTGCAAAGAGGTAATAATAACAATGCCTAATGAGATAACTTGTGAGGAACTTGCCCAAGATCTGACACGGGTAGTTACTCAATCAAAGTGTATTTTTTAATCTTTTGTGCTTTCCCTCTTTCTTTTTACTTTTTTTTCCAACCCATGATTGAAAAACAAAATTTTAGTAGGTACAAAATAGGCTTTAGGACTAAAGAGAAACGCTTTTGTTTATTATTTCAATAGATTGAGGGGATACGAGTGGTTTCTGTTGCACGGATGAATGGTGAAATGCTGAAGCCAGGCCTTTTGTGTCCCCATCACCAGAATAGGGGGTATGTTGATTCTGATAAGTAGGTTTTTATTCCTCATCTCCCACCCTCTCCCCTTGTTAGTTTTCAGTGTCCATTATACCACTTTATGACTATATATAGCCCTCATTAGGAAATGCTTTGACTGGAGTGGTAACCCTCACAGGATGATGAATAGATTACTAAAGGCACAGTCATGAAATACCCACACTCTGATTAACAGACACAATCAAGACTGGCTTCCATACTGTTAAAAGGAGACTCTTATAATATTTTCCCTTAATCATATGTGGAAAAGAAAAATGACCATTGAAGACACATTTTGAAATTTTAATCACAGAGCAAAAATATGTAGACAAAGTTAATTAATCCTTTGCAGGTAATCGAAAAATAATGAAATTTATCACAATGCCTCTCTCTATAAGCGTAAATTAAGAGGTGAGCATCACGATGATTCTGGAAGTCTGGAAGTGATTCTCAGCCAGAACTGTATCAAAAAATCAACTGAAAAAGCAATATTTCCACCTATATATATCCTTGGAAACCTAGAAAAAGGTTCTAGTAGACTAAAGCCAAGGCACTGTTAGAAATGGTGAATAGTTCAGCTATTAGAGCCAAGTTAACCCAATTAATTAGCTAACCGGTAACTGAAATTATTTGAGATGGTAAAGATGGGCCTCCTCTGTGTAACCCCGTAGGTCTGGTCAGCTTCCTTAGTCTGTTTAGGTGTCTAAGTAGATAGACAGGATTGTGTTTTGTTTCTAGAACCAGTTTAAGTTATTTCTTTCTGGAAAATTGTTCATTTCGTCTACAGTTTCAGACTTACCAGTGTAAAAGTTCTGTAGTGTTTTTGACTGTCTTTTAAATCTCTGCCCTCACACTAGTTATTACCCCTTTTTATTTCTAATCATTTGTATGGTTTTTAAAAGTCATCATGCAAAGACATCATCTATTTTAATGGTATTTTTAAAAAAATCAATATTTGGCTTTATGGTCTTTGATGACATTTTTATTTTCTGTGTTATGCATAATTTATTTTTAATACTTCTTCCTTCAGTTTTGGGTTCATTGTTATTTTCCTTCTACCTTAGTTCCCCTTTCACTTTGTTTCTTAATTTTCCATTTTATTTCTTGTCTGATACAAGAATTTAAAGCTGTAAATATCCCTCAACGTTCTAATTCAGCTATATCTCATAGGCAATATAGTATTTACATTATTATCCCATTTTAAGAATTTTTAGCTGTCTATTCTGATTTCTAATATATCTCAGGAATTATTTAGAAGTATGCTTTTTAATTTCTAATGTATGAAGCCTTTTCAAGTTAGCTTTTTTAAATTTCTAACTTAATTATATTAAGGTCAAAAACACAGTCCCTGTGTTCTACTAAATCAAATTTAACCTCATCAAAAATGAGGTTTGTTGTTTTTGTTTTTTTTTGGTCAGGGTCCTCAATACGACCTCATTCACTTATTCTGCCCTTTATAAGCCTAAGCTCCCCCAGGAAGCACTTATTCTGGTCAAGTAAGGCTTATCACCATCTTTCAGCATCAGTAAGGGCACTCCTACTTCCATGTCTCTCTCTTTTTTTTTTTTAGTTTTTATTTGTAGAGACAGGGTTTGCTCTGTCACCCAGGCTAGAATGCAGTGGTGTCAGCATAGCTCATTGACGCCTCAAACCATCCTCTCTCCTCGTCCTTCTGAGTAGCTGGAACTATACTCGGCACCACGCCTGGCTAATTTTTTTGTCGTTGTTACAATTTTGTTTTGGGGCTAATTTTTTTTTCTTTTGTAGAGATTGTATCTCCTTACATCATCCAAGCTGGTCTCAAACTCTTGGCCTCAAATGATCCTCCCACCGTGGTCTCCAAGTGCTGGGCTATAGGCTGAGCCCCTGCATCCAACCTCCATTCATTTTTAACCCAGCTCCTCTCTTCTTCTCATCACTGAGCACACTTTTCTTCGTGTTATGATTGTTAAGCCAGCCCCCAGCTCATCTGGCTGCATTTTTCCCTTTGATGTATTATTTTTAAATCCTTACATTATTTATTTTGGAGCTTCTTTAAGGTTCTTCTGAAATTTTTACATGTTTTAAATTTTAAAACTTACATTAGGATTTTAGATTTAGCAGTGGATTTATGTAAATATCATTTGCCGTTATGTGCTTTTTCTCTCACATTTTCTGATGTTTGTACCATGAACATATATGTATGAGTGTAGCATTTATATACAAAGGAAAATTTTTTTAATTTTTTTAATTCTTATTTAAAATATTTTCCTTAATACTTCTTAGTCCATTTTCTTTATGTGTTTTCCTCTCAGACCATCTGCTTCTCTCACTATATAATAACATTTTTGTCTTTTTTTTAATTACATTAATGCTTTTTATTTATTTATTTTTTTTTTTTTTTTTTTTGCAGTTTTTGGCCGGGGCTGGGTTTGAACCCACCACCTCCAGCATATAGGGCCGGCGCCCTACTCCTTTGAGCCACAGGTGCCGCCCAATGATAACATTTTTGATAACTATGTACTATGTACATTGTGTTTTACTTACATTATTATTTAATCCTGAGAACAACTGTGCTGAAAGAACGATGTTTCCTCCCATTTTACAGTAGAAAGTTGAAGCTGAAACATGAGACTGTTTCAAGGTCACACAGCTAAAATGTATTACTAGGAGACAGGGTTTGAATGTGGGTCCACCTGACGGTGGTGCCAAGGTACTTAACTACTATACCATACTGGTTTCAAGAGTTTCTTAGGGTGGCGCCTGTGGCTCAAAGGAGTAAGGCACAGGCCCCATATGCCAGAGATGGTGGGTTCAAACCTAGCCCTGGCCAAAAACTGCAAAAAAAAAAAGTTTCTTGATTCTCTAAGGGTTGGGATGATTGCCAGGTAACTAAGCAAAGAGCCGATTTTGGAATCAATCAATACTCTTCTAAGACATTCTTAAAATTATATTCAGTAATTTGGCTTTCATAACATAGTGGTTGAGAGAATATTTCTTTTGGTAACATAGAGACATAATCAGAGACATGAACACTACCTCATGTTATTTTTGATGACTATTTCAATCTCAAACTTTTCATTATAATCTAGGGAAGAAATCAAGTTTCATATTAGAACCAGGTTTTGAGAAGAAAAGGCCTTTCCTGTAAAATCTGGTGTTTATTACGAGCTTTTTTATAACTGAGGATTAACGGAGGAAAAGTTTATAATACAGTGGAGAATTTGTAGACAGAGGAATTTGCACTGCATGTTTAATGGCAGATAATACGTGACACATCCCTCCATCTTTCTCCTCTCCTGCCTCCAACTGTGTTTACCAACTAATCCACAGGTCAGAGCTTGACTCATCCAAATGCCTTCACGCCTACACACAGAACATAGACAAGCCATCCTTCTCTTTTTTCCCTCACTCCTTTCAACATTTTGAAGTCATTGAAAGAAAAATTGTCTCTTGTAGGAGTAATAGTGTTATAATAGCTATCATCTATTAAATGCTCATCATATACTATGTATTATATTAAGAAATTGTTGTGGCTCAGAGCCTATAGTTCAGTGGTTAGGGCGCCGGCCACATGCACTGGGGCTGGTGGATTTGAACACAGCCCGGGCCTGCTAAACAACAATGACAATAACAACAACAACAAACATCTGGGTGTTGTGGCGTGAGCCTGTAGTCACAGCTATTTGGGAGGCTGAGGCAAGAGAATCGCTTGAGCCCACAGCTGTGAGCCGTGATACTCTACCAAGGGCAATGTAGTGGGACTCTGTCTCAAAAAAAAAAAAAAAAGAGAGAGAGAGAAATTGTTGTAATATCTCCCATTTTCATAACCACCTTCCTCAGAGATAAGAAATCCAAGACTCAGAAAGGTAGTTCTTTGATTTACCCAAGATCACAAACTTCAACCCTGTAGGTTACTGATTACTATATAGTTGGAGGGAGGAAAGGAGAAATAGTTAAGATAGTTCTTACCATGAATTACCCAGGAGAATTGGGATTCAAACCCAGTTGTGTTTGGCTCCACCAATCCATGTTGTTGCCACCCAAGATTTTTGTCTCTGAAAAGCCAAAAAGGGAGAGTGAAGGAATTCATTCTTAACATGACAATGAAATTCACTAACCCTCTATGAGACATCAAATTTATATATTAGCACATCATAACTTCCTGGAATTGATTTTATTCCATAATTTACATTTTTAGGAATAGTATACATGTAAATAAATGTGTTATATAAATATAAGTAAATATTTAATATTAAGCTATTATAAATTCTGACCTCCTTATAGTATTATTTTAAGAATTAATTAAATGATTAAAATGTCTTACAAAAATAAAATTCCATGAATGAGCTCAACCCAGACACCTAGGATTAGAAATGAGAATCCTTTTCTTGTTATAAAATTAACAAGGAAGTTATTCTTCATACTGATGTAAATTGCAAGTATTTTCTCTTACCACTGAATTGTATTTAGCTTTATTGGCAGTAAGTAATTCTCTTGCCTCAGCCTCCTGAGTAGCTAGGACTACAGGTGCCCACCACAATGTCCAGCTATTTTTTTTGTTGCAGTTGTCATTGTTGTTTAGCAGGCCCAGGCTGGGCTCAAACCCACCACCTTCGGTATATGTGGCCAGTGCCCTACTCACTGAGCTACGGGCACCAAGCCCTGGCAGAGATTTCTTAAAATAGTCCAGAGTGTTTTCATTTTGAATCTAAACAAAATAGTCCACAATATTTTTGTTTAAATGTCAGTTATTTATGGTACTTTTGTTATTTATTCCTAGGAGATCAAATCACATCCGAAATCTTTGTTTATAGGACATTATGTCATATAATAAAACTGATTAGGTACAAAAATCTACTGTAATAAAAAATAACCTGAAGTCAAAGCAAAAAAAAAAAAGGAATGAATACATTTCTTGTTCTATTATTACTTTTGAATCTTTTAACCAATTATTTGCCTTTTTATATTAGAAGCATATAGCACTATAACTTGCCTATAGTTTCTCAGCAGTTACATGGAAAATAATCATATAATTTTGTTCACAGGGGACTTTAAGAACTAAACTTTCCCACTGTTTGATTTCACTTTCTAAAACTTTTTTTTTTTTGCTTAGACTCATAATTGTATATTAGACGATACAATGATTACTTTCATACATCATGCCTCAGTCAATTCAATTCAACAAAAAACTATTGAACTTCATATACAAAGCACTGCTAAGCTCTAAGAAAGGCTGAGCAAGATTCTGAAAGAGACTGGTAGCAACCAAGAGATTAAGCAAGGAAAGGAAAATCGATAAAGGTGTAAAGTGCTAAGTAATCACAGTAGGAGAGCAATTAGTTCCCCGGGAGTACATACGTAATGGAACAGTTGGAAAAGAAACTACAATTGAAGATCTACGTTGAAAATGTCCCAGGTCCTCATCTACAGACATGATTTTATTCAACCTACACAATTGACAAGTATGATGACCCTTAGCTTAGTTTTCAAAAGTGCCCTGAATTTTTTTCTTTCAGTAACTATAATAGATGATACCTAAAACTCAAGGAAAAAGTAGAGATCCTGTGTCAAAATAAATAAATTAAAACTGTAGGCTCATAAAAGACAAGTGTCCCAGGACCTGAGCAGAAGGATGCAAAACCGAGGCACCCAGCGCCCGGCCCAGGTGCGGGTCCCAGCTGCCCAGCGCACGTTCCCCCTCTCACGTGTCTCAGTGACCACGCCTGAGGTTTCTTCCTTCTTCACCACCAAGCCACCAGCACCAGGGAATCACCCTGCAGAGCTGCTTAGCAATGCAGCAGCTGCTGTGCGCACCCTGTTTTCTCTGCCTCAAAAGCTTTCTTTCCTATCCTGCCTCCATTACCTGGCAACTACCGCTTCCAGGTCTAAGTGTGGACATCACCTCCTCCGGGACATCCTCGGAGTCCCCACCCTTACTCCACACACACCCTGCTCTGAATTACGGGTTCCGGATCTCGGTTTGGTGCCTGTGGCTCAATCGGCTAAGGCGCCAGCCACATACACCTAAGGCAGCGGGTTCGAATCCCCAGCCCGAGCCTGCCAAACAACAATGATGGCTGCAGCCAAAAAAAATGGCTGGGAGTTGTGGTGGGCACCTGTGATCCCAGCTACTTGGGAGGCGGAGGCAGGAGACTCGCTTGAGCCCAGGAGTTGGAGGTTGCTGTGAGCTGTGATGCCATAGCACTCTGCCCAGGGGGATAGCTTGAGGCTCAGTCTCAAAAAAAAAAAAAAAAAGGGTTCCGGATCTTCAGTGCTTTAATTGTACTCCATACGAAAACCATCATAACACATTTAAAACTGTTCACCTGCCTTTTTCTCCATAAGTCTGCAGACACCTGGCGGGCAGGAATTATATTCTGTTCAGTCATTAGCACAGCAATGTTACTAATATGTTAATATATCACAGGTGCTTATTATGGGTTGAAATATGCCCCCCAAAAAATATCCATTGAAGTTCTAACTCTCTGTACCATGAGATATGACCTATTTGGGAATAGGGTCTTTGCAGAAGAAGTTAGTTAAGAAGAGGCCGTCCTGGAGTAGAGAGAGCCCCAATCCAGGATGGCTGAGTCCTCATAAGAAGATGCCACGTGGGGCACCAGCCACATACACCTGAGCTGGCTGGTTCGAATCCAGCCTGGGCCCACCAAACAACAATGATGGCTACAACCAAGAAATGGCTGGGCGTTCTGGTGGGCTCCTGTGGTCCCAGCTGCTTGGGAAGTGGAGGCAGGAGAATCACTTGAGCCCAGGAGTTGGAGGTTGCTGTGAGCTGTGATGCTACAGCACTCTACACAGGGCTACGACTTGAGGCTCTGTCTCAAAAAAAAGAAGAAGATGCCACGTGAAGACAAAGACATAGAGAGAGGGTGCCACGTGACAA